>JACYXH010000566.1:7500-25000 GCA_026745465.1 Lota lota | reverse complement strand
GACAACACAGGAAAGAAAACCGTGTTGCTCTGGCTTTTGCATGTCATGTCATTCTGGTCGAATGACATGATTGGACGGCGTACCTGTCTGTCTACCTACCTTCCCGCCTACTCACACTGCCCGTGCGCTCATCGCGTGTGACCTGAGACTTCCAATTGGCTAAGCAGTCCTATTGCTAAAGCTAGCTCGCTAGCTTTGTGTTTTAGGGGCGTGGCTTTGGAGGGAGGCCTGAAGGGAGGGGTGGGATTTTTTCAGTCGGATAATTTCAAAATCTAGCTGATGCTGGCTGGTCTCTCCAAATTGCCAACCCAACCTTAAAAATGTACCTACAAAAAATTAAATCTCTTTTCAAAGCGGGTATTTAAATCACAAAAACACGTCTGATTGGCTAAATCCTAATTCCACGTCTGTGTTTGGCTGCTGTTTCCGTGAACCCCGTACAGCCAGGCTCCTCGCGGTGCCCGAGGAGCCTGGAGTGAACCCTCCTCGCGGTGCCCGAGGAGGCTTCACTCCGGCCTCCTCGCGGTGCCCGAGGAGCCTGGAGGGAAGCCTCCTCGCGGTGCCCGAGGACCCTGAGAGAAGCCTCCTCGCGGTGCCCGAGGACCCTGAGAGAAGCCTCCTCCCTCCAGGCTTCGCTGCGGCCGTACCCGGGTTTGGGTATAATCGTGGAGGTTAGACTTCTAAGCGAGCGTAAAGTGGGCGCAGAGTGCAGAGCGCAGGCCGGCTTTTTGTGTGGCAAGCGTGTGCATTAAGATAAAGTCCTTGGAGTGGGAGGGTTCCCCCCCACCCCCCCCCCACCATCCCCCACCATCCCAGGTCCAGCATCTTCCAAGCAGAAGAGGAGAGCTCTCTCTTCAGCCCTCTGATGAAAGCAGGGCTGTGATCGCTTTGACAACAAAGGACGCCTGCGTTCAGAGCAGCTCTCTTTTCTCCTCCCCCCGTCCTCCTCCTCCTCCTCCTCCCCCCTCTTTCTCTGTCTATCTCCTCTCTTACCCCCCTCTGATCTCTCCTCCTCTGCTCCTCCTCCTCCTCCTCCTCCTCCTCCTCTTCAAGCCCTCTCTTCCTCCCGCTCCCTGCTCCTGTTCTGTGTGGTGGGGGTCGAGTGGCTCTGTGTGGCGTTAGCCCCCCCCCCCCCCCAGATACAATCAGGGCACAGAATTAAAAATCAGAAGGTGTCCATGTCGCGATGGTGCACTTTGATGTCTCCTTGGAAATTTGAAATTCATATGTTGTCACACTTCATTTGAGTCCCATCCTCTCGCTGGCCCTCTGTGTCTCTGGGCCGGCGTTTCGGGCCCCTCCTTCCCTCCTCGTTACTCCCGTTCCTTTTTTCAGTTGTTTGTCTGTTCTGTCTTTCTTTTTCTCTTGCTTTCCTTCTTCATTTACTCTTTTCCTTACTCTCCTATGGTCTCTCTATTCCTCGCTCATTTTCTATCTTTTCCATTCTCCTTTTCTTAGTCCCTACTCCTCCATCTCCTCCTCTTCCTCTTCTTCCTCCTCTCTCCATCTCCTCTTCCTCTTTTCCTCCTCATCCTCCTCCTCATCTTAACTTCATAGTATTCCTCCTCCTCTTCCTCTTCATGTGTTGTCGTGTGGTGAAGGGCGGTAAGTCTTAATGAATCATTGAATGTCCTCTGATTGGACAAGGTGTGTGTGTGTGTGTGTGTGTGTGTGTGTGGGGGGGGGGGGGGGGGGGGGGGGGGGGGGGTTGAACTTATAACTAGACGGTGAGTCTGAATCCCAGAGAGAGTAGGAAAGGTCCCAGTGTGTGTCACATGCTGTCTGTGTGTTTCCTGTACACACCCATTGATTGATATATACAACACTTTATCAATACATGCACCGCACGCACACATACACACGCACACACACACACGCAAGCACATATACACGCACACACACACACACACACACACGCACTCGCACGCACGTACACGCACACGCGCACGCACATACACACCCGCGCACACACACACACGCACACGCACACACACATGAAAGTTTGTTGTTAAAATACAAGCCTTGCTGTTATAGTGTAATCATTACAAGCAATACTATTACTGGTATCATAATACAATTATGTTTGCTATGTGTAATACTGTTAGTATTGAAATACTATTAATATCACAACATTTTAATATTACACAAAAATGTCACTCTGAATACATTTTCAGTATGAGTGAGTCTGTCTCTATATTTACATACACTATGTGTGCGTGTGTGTGTTTGTGTGTATGAGGGTGTGTGTGTGTGTGTGTGTGTGTGTGTGTGTGTGCGTGTGTGTGCGTGTTAGGGTGTGTGTGTGTGTGTGCGTGTGTGTGTGTGTGTGTGTGTGTGTGCGTGTTAGGGTGTGTGTGTGCGTGTGTGTGTGTGTGCGTGTGTGTGTGTGTGCGTGTGTGTGCGTGTTAGGGTGTGTGTGTGCGTGTGTGTGTGTGTGTGTGTGTTAGGGTGTGTGTGTGTGTGCGTGTATGAGGGTGTGTGTGTGTGTGTGTGTGTGTGTGCGTGTGTGTGTGTGCGTGTGTGTGTGTGCGTGTGTGTGTGTGTGTAGGGGTGGTGGTGGAGTCCCTCAGGTCCAATGTTCCCCAGATTCTTCATTAATCCCTACACTCCCTCCCTCCCCTTCAACCGTCTCCCCCGTCTCCCCCGTCTCCCTGAAAGACCCCCCCGTTCCCCCACCAACACATCTAGGGCACATCACTCTTCTTCAACTTGCCGTTCACTCTCTCTCTCGCTCTCTCTCTCTCTCTCTCTCTCTCTCTCTCTCTCTCTCTCTCACTCTCTCTCTCTCTCTCTCTCTCTCTCTTGCTCTCTCATTCTCTCTCTCTTCTTTACCTCCCTCCTTACTTTAATTTTTCCCGATGCATTTTACTTTCTCTCTCCTCTCTGTCTGTCTCTCCCTCTCTGTCTGTCTCTCCCTCTCTCCTCTCTCTCCTCTCTGTCTGTCTCTCACTCTCTCTCTCTCTCTCTGTCTTTTTCTCTCATTCTCTCTCTCTCTCTCTCTCTTGCGCTCTCTTTCTATCTCTCTCTTCTTTCCCTCCTTACTTTTATTTTTCCCGATGCATTTTACTTTCTCTCTCCTCTCTGTCTGTCTCTCCCTCTCTGTCTGTCTCTCTCCTCTCTCCTCTCTGTCTGTCTCTCTCCTCTCTCTCCTCTCTGTCTGTCTCTCCCTCTCTCCTCTCTCTCCTCTCTATCTGTCTATCCCTCTCTCCTCTCTCTCCTCTCTGTCTGTCTCTCCCTCTCTCCTCTCTCTCCTCTCTCTCCTCTCTGTCTGTCTCTCTCTCTCCTCTCTGTCTGTCTCTCCCTCTCTCCTCTCTCTCCTCTCTGTCTGTCTCTCTCCTCTCTGTCTGTCTCTCCCTCTCTCCTCTCTCCTCTCTGCCTGTCTCTCTCCTCTCTCCTCTCTGTCTGTCTCTCCCTCTCTCCTCTCTCTCCTCTGTCTGCTCTCTCCCTCTCTCCTCTCTCTCCTCTCTGCCTGTCTCTCTCTCCTCTCTCCTCTCTGTCTGTCTCTCCCTCTCTCCTCTCTCCTCTCTGTCTGGTCTCTCCCTCTCTCCTCTCTCTCCCTCTCTCTCCACTCTCTTACTCACTCTCTCACCCCCTACTCTCCCCCTCCTTCTCCATCTCTTCTCCTTTCTTTCACTCTTCAACCACTCTATCCCCAGTCGTTCCTTCTCTCGACCTATTCTCCCTCCCTCCCTCCCCTACTCCATCCTGTTCCCCTCTCTCTCCCCTCTCTCCTTCTTTCTTGCCCCATTCTCCCTCCCTGCCCCGTCTCTCCCCCACCGCTCTTCCCCCCTCCCTCTCTCCCTCCCCTCTCTCTGTGTGACAAATGGCTTTTAATAGAAAATGACGGAGCGATGGAATTAGAGGCATGCATAGAGTGGACAGCTGTACCGCTAGCTCCTATGGCCTCCCCCCGGCCTCCCTCTGCCTCCCCCCTGCCTCCCGCCTGCCTCCCCCCTGCCTCCCCCCTGCCTCCCACATCAGCGGATACAAATGCAATCATATTTTAATCATGATTGTTGTGTGCTGCCGTATTGATGCGTTACAAACAGAGGGGGAAGCAGAAGCAAACGAGCTGCCGGTCCTTCGGTTGTGGAGCGACTCCACTCTGTTAGGAGCTGTTTACTGGGAGAGAGACGCTCTGCTGCCAGGGGTGGAGACACCCCCTGACTACACCTAAACGCTCCACCCACTGACTACACCTACCAACGCTCCACCCACTGACTACACCTACCAACCCTCCACCCACTGACTACACCTAAACGCTCCACCCACTGACTACACCTACCAACGCTCCACCCACTGACTACACCTACCAACGCTACACCCACTGACTAAACCTAACGCTCCACCCCCTGACTACACCTACCAACGCTCCACCCACTGACTACACCTACCAACCCTCCACCCACTGACTACACCTAAACGCTCCACCCACTGACTACACCTAACGCTCCACCCACTGACTACACCTAAACGCTACACCCCCTGACTACACCTAACGCTCCACCCCCTGACTACACCTAACGCTCCACCCCCTGACTACACCTAAACGCTCCACCCCCTGACTACACCTACCAACGCTACACCACTGACTACACCTAAACGCTACACCCCCTGACTACACCTACCAAGGCTCCACCCACTGACTACACCTAAACGCTCCACCCCCTGACTACACCTACCAATGCTCCACCCACTGATTACACCTAACAACGCTCCACCACTGACTACACCTACCAACCCTCCACCCACTGACAAAACCTACCAACGCTACACCCCCTGACTACACCTACCAACGCTCCACCCACTGACTACACCTAAACGCTCCACCCCCTGACTACACCTAAACGCTCCACCCCCTGACTACACCTACCAACGCTCCACCCACTGACTACACCTAAACGCTCCACCCCCTGACTACACCTAAACGCTCCACCCACTGACTACACCTAAACGCTCCACCCCCTGACTACACCTAAACGCTCCACCCACTGACTACACCTAAACGCTCCACCCCCTGACTACACCTAACGCTCCACCCACTGACTACACCTAAACGCTCCACCCACTGACTACACCTAATGCTCCACCCCCTGACTACACCTAAACGCTCCACCCCCTGACTACACCTACCAACGCTCCACCCACTGACTACACCTAATGCTCCACCCCCTGACTACACCTAAACGCTCCACCCACTGACTACACCTAAACGCTCCACCCCCTGACTACACCTAAACGCTCCACCCCCTGACTACACCTAAACACTCCACCCCTGACTACACCTAATGCTCCACCCCCTGACTACACCTAAACGCTCCACCCACTGACTACACCTAACGCTCCACCCCCTGACTACACCTAAACGCTCCACCCACTGACTACACCTACCAACGCTACACCCCCTGACTACACCTAAACGCTCCACCCACTGACTACACCTAAACGCTCCACCCCCTGACTACACCTAATGCTCCACCCACTGACTACACCTAATGCTCCACCACTGACTACACCTAACGCTCCACCCACTGACTACACCTAAACGCTCCACCCACTGACTACACCTACCAACGCTACGCCACTGACTACACCTACCAACGCTCCACCACTGACTACACCTAACGCTCCACCCACTGACTACACCTAAACGCTCCACCCACTGACTACACCTAATGCTCCACCCACTGACTACACCTAATGCTCCACCACTGACTACACCTAAACGCTCCACCCACTGACTACACCTAATGCTCCACCCACTGACTACACTTAATGCTCCACCACTGACTACACCTAATGCTCCACCACTGACTACACCTACCAACGCTCCACCTGCTTAGGGTTGGATACATTTAAGTTCTGGGTTGGAGATGGAGGAGGAGGGTGGATGCAGGGCTGGGGGAGGGTGGAGGCAGGGCTGGGAGTGGGTGGAGGCAGGGCTGGGGGAGGGTAGAGGCAGGGCTGGGAGTGGGTGGAGGCAGGGCTGGGGGAGGGTGGAGGCAGGGCTGGGAGAGGGTGGAGGCAGGGCTGGGGGAGGGTAGAGGCAGGGCTGGGGGAGGGTGGAGGCAGGGCTGGGGGAGGGTGGAGGCAGGGCTGGGGGAGGGTGGAGGCAGGGCTGGGAGTGTGTGGAGGCAGGGCTGGGGGAGGGTAGAGGCAGGGCTGGGAGTGTGTGGAGGCAGGGCTGGGAGTGTGTGGAGGCAGGGCTGGGGGAGGGTGGAGGCAGGGCTGGGGGAGGGTGGAGGCAGGGCTGGGGGAGGGTGGAGGCAGGGCTGGGAGTGTGTGGAGGCAGGGCTGGGGGAGGGTGGAGTTAGGGCTGGGGGAGGGTGGAGGCAGGGCTGGGAGTGTGTGGAGGCAGGGCTGGGGGAGGGTGGAGGCAGGGCTGGGGGAGGGTAGAGGCAGGGCTGGGGGAGGGTGGAGTTAGGGCTGGGGGAGGGTGGAGTTAGGGCTGGGGGAGGGTGGAGGGTGTGGCAGCTTTAGAGGGTGTGTTTGGAGACAGTGAGAAAGTGAGTGGAGGTCTTTTCTGAGGGAACCCCAGCAGAAGGAGCAACTGTCACACGAACCCTCCCCCCCGGACACCCCCATAACACACACACACACCCCCATAACACACACACACACACACTCGTAACACACCCTGATAACACACAGTCCTCTGTGAGTCCTTGTCTGCGCAGCACTGCGACCCAGAAGGCCCCTGGAATCAGGAGAGATTCAAAATGGGAGGATTAAGTTTAGTTCGTTGCCCTCCTAATCCGGCAAAACAAAGCCCACCATCTCCCCGCGGCCCTGGGTGTGTGTGTGTGTGTGTGTGTGTGTGTGTGTGTTATGTGTGTGTGCGTGTGTGTATGTGTGTGTATGTGTGTGTGTGTGTGTGTAATGATGTTGAGTGTGTGAGTCTGCAGATGGGGGGGGGGGGGGCATGTTTTCTAACAATAGGCTAATGATGCTATTGGAGGGACATGACACTATTAGTCTGAGATCAGAGCTAACGGGGCTAGGTTGCGGCTAGGATAAGGCTACGGTAATGCTAAGGTAATGCTAGGGAAAGTTACTGAAGTCATTAAAAGTAATGACCTCAAAGTAGTAATTAAAAGGGATCCATGGTAGTGCACAACTATGAAGACGTCAATGAATAATGAATTATTGATGATCTGATTACTGGTTAGGGGTGTTGACTCCAGTTGAACGGTTCAGGGTTTGATCCCCAATGTCCCGTAGGCCATTAGAGTAAGATGCCCTAACCCCACCTGCTGCTTCCTCTACCTGGACTCACTGTCTAACCCGTAGGCCATTAGAGTAAGATGCCCTAACCCCACCTGCTGCTTCCTCTACCTGGACTCACTGTCTATCCCGTAGGCCTCCTAGAGTAAGATGCCCTAACCCCACCTGCTGCTTCCTCTACCTGGACTCACTGTCTAACCCGTAGGCCTCCTAGAGTAAGATGCCCTAACCCCACCTGCTGCTTCCTCTACCTGGACTCACTGTCTAACCCGTAGGCCTCCTAGAGTAAGATGCCCTAACCCCACCTGCTGCTTCCTCTACCTGGACTCACTGTCTAACCCGTAGGCCTCCTAGAGTAAGATGCCCTAACCCCACCTGCTGCTTCCTCTACCTGGACTCACTGTCTAACCCGTAGACCATTAGAGTAAGATGCCCTAACCCCACCTGCTGCTTCCTCTACCTGGACTCACTGTCTAACCCGTAGGCCTCCTAGAGTAAGATGCCCTAACCCCACCTGCTGCTTCCTCTACCTGGACTCAGGTGGCTCTGGATAAAAGCGTCTGCTAAAGGACTTTATAGTATATACCATCATCAAATAAGGCAACTCATGAACATGATCCCGCTGTGTGTCTGAACGCTGACAGCAGATGACTCATCACATCATGCATCCCCTCTGCAGCCCAGTGCTCCTTCAGCTGGCGTGACCTCCTGGTCCTCCACCTCAGAGCACGTGGGGTCTCAAGATCGGGAAGAGTGTACGGGGCTTCCCTGGGAAACGTCCAGGGACTGTTCACCTTCAGATTCAACTCACCTGGGCGCCGCTCACCTGGGCACCGCTCACCACTTACCTAATCGCCGCTCACCGCTCACCTGGGCGCCGCTCACCTGGGCACCGCTCACCACTTACCTGGGCGCCGCTCACCGCTCACCTGGGCGCCGCTCACCACTCACCTGGGCGCTGCTCACCTGGGCACCGCTCACCACTTACCCGGGTGCCGCTTACCGCTCACCTGGGCGCCGTTCACTGCTCACTTGGGCGCCGCTCACCACTCACCACTCACCTGGGAGCCGCTCACCTGGGCGTCGCTCACCACTCACCTGGGCGCCGCTCACCGCTCACCTGGGCACCGCTCACCACTCACCAGGGCGTCGCTCACCTGGGCACCGCTCACCGCTCACCTGGGCGCCGCTCACCTGGGCGCCACTCACCTGGGCGTCGCTCACCGCTCACCTGGGCGCCGCTCACCACTCACCTGGGCGCCGCTCACCTGGGCACCGCTCACCTGGGCGTCGCTCACCACTCACCTGGGCGCCGCTCACCTGGGCACCGCTCACCTGGCGTCGCTCACCACTCACCTGGGCGCCGCTCACCTGGGCGCCGCTCACCTGGGCGTCGCTCACCGCTCACCTGGGCGCCGCTCACCGCTCACCTGGGCGTCGCTCACCTGGGCGCCGCTCACCTGGGCGCCGCTCACCTGGGCGTCGCTCACCGCTCACCTGGGCATCTCTCACCTGGGCGTCGCTCACCTGGGCGTCGCTCACCTGGGCGTCGCTCACCTGGGAGTCGCTCACCTGGGCGTCGCTCACCTGGGCGGCCCCCAGCCAAGCCGCCAGTCAGCAGGTAAACAATGAGTTGACCATGGGAACCGGAGCGGGAGCGTACGGCAACAGCCAATCCGCTTGCAGCTATGGAGGCTAAGCTGGTCTGTCATATAACAGCCTGCAGGGTAGAAGTTAGCATGTAACCAGGATAGCATATGGAGATCAGACCATTGAGCTGGGGTTCTCACTCGCAGCAGCCCAGAGTGACTGGCCCAACACGTTTTAATC
This sequence comes from Lota lota, assembly GCA_026745465.1. Lineage (NCBI taxonomy): Eukaryota > Metazoa > Chordata > Actinopteri > Gadiformes > Lotidae > Lota > Lota lota. The sequence continues at coordinate 15,946 of JACYXH010000566.1, read as the reverse complement.
TGGGAAGAAACAGCCATGGGTCCTCAGAAATAAATGAGCTGCTCCCCATACACACATAAACACACACACACACACACATACTCATATACACACACATAAACACACACCACACACACACACACACACACACACAATATACACACACCACACACACACACACACACACACACACACACACACATAAACACTCACATGAACACACACACACACACACTTATACACACACATATTTACACACACACACACACACACACACATAAACACACAAACATACAATGCACACATACACACACACAATTTGATAATACAAAGAAAATGTATATAATTTGGTATGCTAGTCTCACAGAAACTATTCATGAACTTGAACCCTGGCCGTTCAAAGATGTGTTGTTCTTATCGGGACAAGATCCACTCTCTGAGAGGTGGAATCCTTTCCTATAATCCTGTCGATTATATTTGATATTTAACAAGCAGATACCAGGAAGAGCTGGCTCCTGCAGTCATCCCTGAGTCACACACAAACTCAAACATCAAAGGGTGGAATCAGTGGAGTTAATGGTTTTAATTTGATGATTCCTCACGGTCATGGGAACGTGAACCTTCACCCAGAAACCCTTGAGAGTAAATATTTTGTGGCCAATGACAGGATAGTGAGGTAGTTCCCAGGGTGTATTCTGGTTTGATCCTGTTGTCCACGGGCTAACCTGCAGGCCTCCCGAGAAAGAGCCCTAACCCTGCTCTTTCAGGACATGTTTCTACTCACTGGAAGTCCTTTACACCTTCTGCAGAGACACCTGCTCAGTGACCTTACAGTAAACACTGCAGTGGTTAGGGCCCTCAAGTCCCGGCCAGAAGGCTGTGGGTTCGATCCCCGTGTGAACAGTTCACCTGTGGGCTTCCCTGACACCCCTGACTGCTCCTTAAGGACTTACTGTTTCAAATCTCACCTGTACCTGTACAGGTGTCTGACTGGTGAGGAGCCACGGCTGCAGGATGAAACAGCAAAGTAAACACACCTTCTGTCTCTGCGATCAGCGTAGGAAAGTGCCACGGACTCCCAGCATGAGGCGGGGTGGGGGTTGCTGGTGCCAGGGATTAATGCACAATTAGCGTGGGGTTGTGTCAGCACGGGAGGGGAGGGGCCGCATGAGGCCGTCGTAGCGCTGGGCGCCTCGCCAGCTGGCCCTCGCCGCGCGTCACACCGGCGTTTAGCGTCCGCTGCCAGCTGGCACCACAACCACCTCCACCACGGGCGGAGCCCAACTTCACAGGGGAAACGGGAGATTCCAGAGCATTTCCCGGCATTCCTTCCAAACAAATCATTAGTTATTTACTGACTGGGGGGGACGGGAAGGGGGACTTCAGATGGTCTGGAACCCAGGGCACGGTAACTGACAGGGGATATGTGTCAGGTTTCAGCGTGTATCCACTCCAGATTTAGTCATAGCCAGTTTGTGACACGTTGGCGAGATTAAAGTCTGGTCTCGTCAGGAGAAACGCCTGATTTCTCCTCGGACTGCCACTAGATCTCAGCTGTGGGAGAGGGACGAGCGTCTGCCAAGAGCCAGATCTTCTGGGGATCTCTGTTGGCTCGGATCAGGGATAAATCCTGACATCCAGCGACAATTAGCACCCATTTAACACGCTTTGTAACTGTTTACCCAGGACGCCAGCCAAGTGATGTATAATACAATGTACTGTCTCGCCAAGTGCATCTGCTTGTGCTAACAGTGTAAATCTATCCACTTGTTATATTAGTTTGCGTGAACACGATTAGCTGCGCTGCTAAACGCTATTGTAAACGACGAGGAGTGGGAGAGTTCTGGCAGTGAGCGAGACAGAGTATAAACCTCTCTTTAATATTCCCAAAGAGATTTGACCGATTTCTTCTGCTTTACAGGTCATACGTACAGGCTCGCCTCCTTTCTTCTTTACATTCAACAGCGAGCCAACGGCTTGAAGGAATCCCATGTTCTTGAATAACAACGACTCATAAACAAAAGCTCATCCGGTGGAATGTCTCGGAGGACCGCCCCACTCAATCAATTAATTACCGTCTCTCTGTGTTTGACTGCAGGCCGGTGGTAATGATCCTTAAATATTAATTGAGCTCTGTCCAGGGAACTGGCTCCTTGGCTGGTTGTCATTCAGGATACCGGTTGGTTGTTTTTCTTGTTGGAGGCGAGGCTGATTCTTGGAGGGAGGAAGCAGCCTAGTACAACACAGGGGCCTCCTGGGAGCTTGAACATACGTGTAGGACAGGGGTAATCAAAGACTGCATGGCTAACGAGGTTCTTCTCTGCTCCCTGTGATATTCATGAATTCCCTGTTTTTCAGGTGCTCGTGTTGTTTTGAGGTAGAACAGGACCAAGGTTTGTCGGGGATGGGGGTGCGGATGCGTTGCTGTGTGAGGTGCCTGAGAAGGGGATTCAACCCCAGATCTGATGATTCAAAGAGCCTCACTGCTAACAGAACACCCGGCGTACAGGAGCCCCTTCCTTCCCTTTAATTTGTGTTGGCATCTTCTCCAGGTGAAGTTCAGGTTCAATTTGCGTCAGGAGAGTCAGAAGGACGGTTTTTCTCTCCTCCTGTGCTACTTGTGCATTTTGCTGGATTTTGTATTTTATTTTTCAATGCCGAGCATCCTTCCAAATTATGTGGGAGACCATCTGCTCTCATTTTAATGGGAATTATGACAGAATAACATGAGAACGGTCTTCAAATATACTGCGCTCACTATACACAGGCTAGCCCGAAATAGCTTCAGAAAGCTGTGAATGTTATCTTGTGGTAGCTGGCTCTAAAGACTAGCTTCAGGTAGCTGAAGCTAAAGACTAGCTGTAGAGGTCTGGGCCTACATGCTAGCTTTAGATAGCTGAAGCTAAAGACTAGCTGTAGAGGTCTGGGCCTACATGCTAGCTTGAGATAGCTGAAGCTAAAGACTAGCTGTAGAGGTCTGGGCCTACATGCTAGCTTTAGATAGCTGAAGCTAAAGACTAGCTGTAGAGGTCTGGGCCTACATGCTAGCTTTAGATTGCTCATGCTGAAGGTCAGTTTTAGATAGCTGGTGCTAAAGGTTAGCTTGAGATAGCTGACTCTCAATGCTAGCTTTAGATATCTGGCTCTAAATGTTAGCTTGAGATAGCTGATGCGAAAGGCTAGATTGATATAGCTATTTCTCCAGGCTAGCTTTGGTAATGAGCCTGAAACGTTTGTTTCTTTATTCCTCTCCTGCCCTGTGGTGCCCAGGTTGGTCTTGTTTCTCCTGGGACGCTGGGTGAACATCAGTGAATCCCCTCTCCGTCTGCCTGGGTGTTTGTAGCCTGCAGCGCAGGAAGCTAAAGTAAACGCCTCAGCATTGGCCTTTGTCCATGTTACCTGCGAAGCATCTCTCATCAGCATATTAGCCCTCAGCTCCGCTAAACCCCAGCACAGCGGCAGACAGAGCTGCCCCGTTTCTTCAAAACAATGAAGCCCCAGCATACTTCATAGTTAATATCACTAGCCCAACATGTTAATCAGCCTGAACACAGGTAGCTGCAGAGAGGTGAAGTGTGGTGTGCTATGCATCGGCTCTGCCTCATGTTTTCGTTTTTTGGTTTGTATTTAATAAACCGAGCCTCGTGTCGACCACGTGCTGAGATCAAAGAACCACCTCCACTGATCACCAACGTTTTCAAAGACTCACCGATTTGAACAAGGAACGTACTATATGACCCGGTGGAAGAGGCCGCAAGGTGATGATCATACATTTCAAATGTAAATGCAGACATATTACTGCTTTTCTATAATTATCCAAAGTCACTTGTAGTGCATTTCTTTACTTACTGTGTTACAGTACAGACAGCAGATAAGGCTGTGAACCCATTGTAGTCTTGTTCTTGAAAGGAGCAGGAGGCCGGTCCCCTTGTCTTCACCCCCCGGCTGTTCCAGACAGTAGGCTGACCGCGGTGGAGCGGGGAACAGCAGCAGAACCAGAGGAACAGCTTTAAGAACACCTGCTCTCAGGTCCTACAGACGCTGCAGCACAGAGCTCACACCCCTGGTACACAGACAAGGAAACCCCACGGGGTGAGAGAGGGGCAGCAAGGAGGGAGGGGACCGAGAGGGGATCCTTTCTTTCTTCCTTTGTCCCGTCCTCACTTGGAAGAAAAGAAAGAAAGAGAAAGGAAAGCTATAGAAAATAGACAGAAAGCGCGAGCGAGAGAGACAGAGGGAGAGACAGTAAAGAGTGTGTAGAGCGAACCAGAGAGGGTCTGATATGTTTTCAGAGGAATGTTTGTGGAGTGTGGTTGGCCCCAGGCCCCGGGATTAATGATTGAACAGCAGGCGTGTCAGAGCCAGAGGAGTGTGTAGGTCCGTGCGTTAGCGCTGGAGGGAAGGTAGCAGCCAGCTAATTGACTCAGTATTAAGCATGAAACGCACCGAGCAACCAGAACAAACACAAACACACACACACACACGCACACATACAAACAAACAAACATCCACATCCACACACACACATGCGGTAATATTACACTATAGTTAACACTAGATATGAAACACATACACACACAGACCTATGGATGCTAGCAGATATATATATATATATATATATATATATATAATATATATATATATATATATATATATATATAAATATATATAAATGCACAAAAGTCACACACACACACACACAAAGTTATACAGACAATAAGCCACAAAAACAGTTATAATGCCTATAAATCTAAAGGTTATACTAAGCTCTTCAGATAAACAGGTATATACACACCTAGATCGAGAAGTATATACTACACTCTTAAGAGAGACAGATATGCACACCTTCACATAGACAGGTACACACACCTTCAAATAGACAGGTATACACACCTTCACATAGACAGGTATACACACCTTCATATAGACAGGTATACACACCTTCATATAGACAGGTATACACACCTTCACATAGACAGGTACACACACCTTCATATAGACAGGTATACACACCTTCACATAGACAGGTATACACACTTTCATATAGACAGGTATACACACCTTCATATAGACAGGTATACACACCTTCACATAGACAGGTACACACACCTTCATATAGACAGGTATACACACCTTCACATAGACAGGTATATACACCTTCATATAGACAGGTATACACACCTTCATATAGACAGGTATACACACCTTCACATAGACAGGTACACACACCTTCATATAGACAGGTATACACACCTTCATATAGACAGGTACACACACCTGCATATAAACAGGTATACACACCTTCATATAGACAGGTATACACACATGCATATAGACAGGTATACACACATGCATATAGACAGGTATACACACCTGCATATAGACAGGTATACACACCTTCATATAGACAGGTATACACACCTTCATATAGACAGGTACACACACCATCATATAGACAGGTATACACACCTGCATATAGACAGGTACACACACCTTCACATAGAAAGGTATACACACCTTCATATAGACAGGTATACACACCTTCATATAGACAGGTATACACACCTTCATATAGACAGGTACACACACCTTCACATAGAAAGGTATACACATCTTCATATAGACAGGTGGTCTGTTACTCATATCAGTGGTCTGTTATTCTGTCTGTTACTCATATCAGTGGTCTGTTATTCTGTCTGTTACTCATATCAGTGGTCTGTTATTCTGTCTGTTACTCATATCAGTGGTCTGTTATTCTGTCTGTTACTCATATCAGCGGTCTGTTATTCTGTCTGTTACTCATATCAGTGGTCTGTTACACAGAAATAACAGACCACTGAATGCCTATTGGTCTGTATTAAAAAAGCGTTGTAATAAGAAAAGCTTAAGTTAGGTAAAGGATGAAAACTATTGGGTTTGAGTTTTGCAAAGTCTCAATGGTGCCACTCCTAAGAAGACAAAGTCTCAATGGTGTCACTCCTAAGAAGACAAAGTCTCAATGGTGTCACTCCTAAGAAGACAAAGTCTCAATGGTGTCACTCCTAAGAAGACAAAATCTCTAAATCCTTGTTTTTTACACTCTAATATGGTACACACACATCTGCAGATAGACAGGTGTACGCACATTTAGATAGACAGGTAGACACATGTCTAGATGGACAGATATTATACAAACACACACCTGTAGACAGGTATATACACAAACATTTAGATGGACACACACACACTTTTAAAGAGACAGGTATCAGGTATTCACACTAAGATTAGACAGGCAGGTATTACACATTCAGCGTTAGAAACGTATCCACAGATCTATTGATATATATATATATATATACAAACGGTATATAGTTTAGGTACTGTAGATGAGAGCAGAGCCAGTTATTTGGACAGATTGGTTTGTTGAGAAAGTTGAAGACACCAGAGCTGCAGGCTGTTGCTTCAGCGCGGGCAGCTTCTCACAAGCACTGACAGCTGTATTATGTCTTAACAATACACACGCACACACACACACACATGCACACACGCGCAGACACACACACACACACATGCAGACACACACACACACACATATACGCACACACACGCACGCACACACATACACACGCGCATACACACACACACACAAACACATATGCACAGACCCACACATATATGCACACACACGCATGCACACATATGCACACATGCGCATACACACACACACACACACACAAACGCATGCACACACACACACACAGCCCAAACATGTTTTACGGTGACACAAAGGTTAATTCAACATACACACTCTGTATGTGTGTGTGTGTATTTGTGTGTGGGTCTGTGCGTGTGTCGGTGTAGGTGTATATGTGTGTGTATGTGGGTGTGTGGGTGTGTGGATGTTGGGTGTGTGTGTAAGAGAGGTTTCAAGCTTCCCTCCTTCTCCTCTTCCTTCTCCTCCCTACTCCTCGATCTCCGTCTGACTCCTCGTTCTGCTCCTCTGGCCGTCAGCATCTGAACGCCCTTGAGAATAAGCTTGGGATGGAGGTAGAGAGAGGGGGGGGGGGGAGAGAGAGAGAGAGGGAGAGAGAGAGAGAGAGAGAGAGAGAGGGGTAGAGAGAGAGAGAGAGAGAGAGAGAGGGGGGAGAGAGAGAGGGAGAGAGAGAGAGGGAGAGAGAGAGAGAGAGATGAAGGAAGGAAGGAGAGGGGAGTCAGGAGGTCAAAGAGCCAACCCCTTCCTGCTGACTAGCGACCAATCAGAAGGGGAGGTGGAGAGGTGGGAGATGGAGGTGGAGGAGGGGAGGTGAGAGGAGGGGAGGGGAGGACAGGTGGAGGAGGAGGAGGAGGGGGATCGGAGGAGCCGTTTGGACCCCCGGGGTCAATTATCCCAGGAAGGAGGAACTATAGCCGCCGCTCTGCATCTCATTTGCAAAGCGACAGCAGCAGCTCACCGGAGAACAGCCATGGCCAACTAGCGCTTAACTGCTAGCCTGCTGCAGCAGCTACCAGCTAGCCTGCTTCAGCAGCTACCAGCTAGCCTGCTGCAGCAGCTACCAGCTAGCCTGCTGCAGCAGCTACCAGCTAGCCTGCTGCAGCAGCTACCAGCTAGCCTGCTTCAGCAGCTACCAGCTAGCCTGCTGCAGCAGCTACCAGCTAGCCTGCTGCAGCAGCTACCAGCTAGCCTGCTGCAGCAGCTACCAGCTAGCCTGCTGCAGCAGCTACCAGCCAGCCTGCTGCAGCAGCTACCAGCTAGCCTGCTGCAGCAGCTACCAGCCAGCCTGCTGCAGCAGCTACCAGCCAGCCTGCTGCAGCAGCTGAAGCTAGCCTGCTGCAGCAGGCTGGCTGGTAGCTGCTGCAGCAGGCTGGCTGGTAGCTGCTGCAGCAGGCTAGCTGGTAGCTGCTGCAGCAGCTACCAGCTAGCCTGCTGCAGCAGCTACCAGCTAGCCTGCTGCAGCAGCTACCAGCTAGCCTGCTGCAGCAGCTACCAGCTAGCCTGCTTCAGCAGCTACCAGCTAGCCTGCTGCAGCAGCTACCAGCTAGCCTGCTGCAGCAGCTACCAGCTAGCCTGCTTCAGCAGCTACCAGCTAGCCTGCTTCAGCAGCTACCAGCTAGCCTGCTTCAGCAGCTACCAGCTAGCCTGCTGCAGCAGCTGAAGCTAGCCTGCTGCAGCAGCTGAAGCTAGCAGGTAACGCATACCAACTCACCTCTGTCACTCACACATTTTGACATCGTTCTTTGAACACGGACTGTCCAAGCAAGTATAAACGGCTTGTGAACGTTTCGTGTACGTATAGCGCCAACGTACGAGCGAGTGGCCACATAGTCCGCGGGGAGGCCAAACGAGCAGCGTTTTACACACACTTGCATGCTGTGTGTGTGTGTGTGTGTGTGTGTGTGTGTGTGTGTGTGTGTGTGTGTGTGTGTGTGTGTGTGTGTGTGTGTGTGTGTGTGTGTGTGTGTGTGTGTGTGTGTGTGTGTGTGTGTGTGT
>JACYXH010000566.1:0-2500 GCA_026745465.1 Lota lota | reverse complement strand
GCTTAGAGCTCTAGCATAGCATTGTACTGTAACCTAGAGCTCTGTCATAATGTTGCTGTACTATAACTTAGTGCTCTAACTGCAGGTCAGGGCGAGGCTGATGTTGCTGTACTATAACTTAGTGCTCTAACTGCAGGTCAGGGTGAGGGTGATGTTGCTGTACTATAACTTAGTGCTCTAACTGCAGGTCAGGGTGAGGGTGATGTTGCTGTACTACAACTTAGTGCTCTAACTGCAGGTCAGGGTGAGGGTGATGTTGCGGTACTATAACTTAGTGCTCTAACTGCAGGTCGGGTATAACTTAGTGCTCTAACTGCAGGTCAGGGTGAGGGTGATGTTCTCTAGGAGGCCCACAGGTGTTGTGTGGAGATTGGGTTCCCCCACCAGACCATCTCCATCAGTGCTGCTGGGTGACGGGTGGTGGCAGCGGGTGTGTTTCTCGCTGGTCCAGGTGTCCTCGGGAGGGGGTGGGGCTGATAAAAGGACTCCAGCTGGGGGACAGGGCGAGCAAGGCCCTGGATGTGAGAGAAGGAGAGAGAGTGAACAGCTGGTTCCAAACATCTGCTGCCTCTCGTCATCGCCGGCTTCAGTGTGTGCATGTGAGTGTGTGTGTAAGTGCGTGTGTGTATGTGTGTGTGTTCGTTTATCATCCTTTTCCTCTCTTATATCCAGGTAAAACACGACGGAGAAGCGGACAGCAGCAGTAATAATGAGAACACTGCTTTGGTTTTCTAGCTACGTCTCATTGCTATGGAGGCCATTGCTTTCCTCCTTGTGGTGGTCCATCTCCTGCTCCAAGCCGAGCTATCCTGGAGACCCTGAGAAGAGAGGGGGGGCAGGAGTAATGGAGGGGTGTGGGGAGGGTGGTGGTACGCGCTACACGCTATAAACCCCCCAGCAGCACCACCTGCCCCCCCCCCCCCCATCTCCATCTCTCTCTGAAACACAGCGCTGTGGACATACTCGGCCAATGTTAATTAGGGAGCCACTACTACAAGATAAATCAGAAGAGAGCAAGAGAGAGAGAGAGAGGGAGGGAGAGAGAGAGAGACAGAGAGAGGAGAGAGGGAGAGAGAGAGAGGGAGAGAGAGAGAGAGAGAGACAGAGAGAGAGAGAGAGGGAGATAGAGAGAGAGAGGAGAGGGAGAAGAGAGAGAGAGAGAGAGAGAGAGAGAGAGGGAGAGAGAGAGAGGGAGAGGGAGAGAGAGAGAGAGAGAGAGAGAGAGAGAGAGAGAGAGAGAGAGAGAGAGAGAGAGAGAGAGAGAGAGAGAGAGAGAGAGAGAGAGAGGAGAGAGAGAGGTGGAGGTGTGCAGATGGCCTGGGGGCAGCCTGGAAGGGAGATAGGTAGATGATAGCAGAGCTAACCAGGTTCTGATCCAACACACCACAACCCCCCCTCCACCACCTCCATCACGCCCCCTTCATCAAATTCCAGCTGCTACAATGCCCAGAGAGAGAGAGAGAGAGAGAGAGAGAGCGAGAGAGAGGGGGATGGAGAGGGCGAGAGAGAGACTGACTCATGTGTTCACAGGCTGTGATGTGTGGAACCGCTGGAACAGTGACACTGACTTGTTACTCCATCCAAACCAATCAGCTATCTTCTTTTCTCCCGCCCAGTGGAGCTGGCCATAGGCCCTGTTCACTGGATACATGTGTGTAACAATGTGTGTGTAACAACATGTGTGTAACAACATGTGTGTACAACCTGTGTGTGTTACAACCTGTGTGTGTAACAATGTGTGTGTAACGTGTGTGTGTAACAACATGTGTGTAACAACAAGTGTGTGTAACAACGTTTGTGTGTAACAATGTGTGTGTTACAACCTGTGTGTGTTACAACCTGTGTGTGTAACAATGTGTGTGTAACGTGTGTGTGTAACAACGTGTGTGTACAAACGTGTGTGTGTGTGTGTAACAACGTGTGTGTGTGTAACAACGTGTGTGTAACAACGTGTGTGTGTGTAACAACCGTGTGTGTGTGTAACAACGTTTGTGTGTAACAACGTGTGTGTGACAACCTGTGTGTGTTACAACCTGTGTGTGTAACAATGTGTGTGTAACGTGTGTGTGTAACAACGTGTGTGTAACAACGTGTGTGTGTAACAACGTTTGTGTGTAACAGCGTGTGTGTAACGTGTGTGTGTGTAACAACGTGTGTGTGTAACAACGTGTGTGTAACAACGTGTGTAACAACGTGTGTGTAACAACGTGTGTGTGTGTGTAACAACGTGTGTGTAACAACGTGTGTGTGTAACAACGTGTGTGTAACAACGTGTGTGTAACAACGTGTGTGTAACAACGTGTGTGTAACAACGTGTGTAACAACGTGTGTGTAACAACGTGTGTGTAACATGTGTGTTCAGGACCCCATGTCATCATGTCTGGTCTGGCGTTCCAGACCAGGCGATGATGTGATTGGGCGCGTGGCGTTCCAGACCAGGCGATGATGTGATTGGGCGCGTGGCGTTCCAGACCAGGCGATGATGTGATTGGGCGCGTGG
>JACYXH010000565.1:162500-240336 GCA_026745465.1 Lota lota | reverse complement strand
GTGTCTCACACAAAGTGTGAGGCATTTCATTTGGCTAATGACTCGCTGCATACGCATCAAGGAGGGTGGACAGTAAAATGAGCAATGCCACGGTCAGGTCGTCAGTATACTTAGTGCCATAACTAATAGTCTATTCAAATAATGTTTGCAAATATCCATTGCTCTTCACATGCCCCTGTTCAAGCCGGTGCAAAGTGATCTGTAGATACAGACGTCAGGGCAAGGTACGTAGCAGTGGGACCATAATAATTTTTAAGTAAGATTAACATTTGATATGTGAACTTGAAAAATTAATGTCATACTTAGAATTACACATAATTGGAAAAGGTAAATTCTAAATTCTAAAATGGTACTCATTACCAATTTATAATGACTACACGGAGGAAGAAATACTACCATGTATTTCTTTCCCATTTAATATCTTTGCATATCAAATTGCAGAGGAAGGTACAGAGGCAGACAGAGAAGGACAAGGCCCTAGCTAGTAATTAAAACAAATCATTGACATCTTAACAAATCAAAGGGAAGTCTGTTTATTATATTATCAGCATGATAATAGTGCCAGCAGTGGCAAACCACCACCTTAGACTATAATTTATTTAATGTCCAAAGACTTCTAATATGTTCAGAATAGTCGCTTATTTAAAACGAGTGCCAGTAACAACACAACAAGATGCAGTTTTCAAGCATTTCTAGGATTAGTAGCAGTAGTGTGAGTAGCTACAAGCTACTTTGGCTTTCTAAATTACGTTTGATAAATTGCTTATTTTAGCAGGTTAGATGGTTAAGTGTAGGTACTTAAGTTAGGCATGGTTAAAGGTATAATGTAACATTTCAACATTCAATTTTCTAAAAACAACGAGACATATGTTATATATTTTATACATCTGTAAGAATATCTCCTCTGGTTGACTGATAGATAGAATGGAAACATTGCTAGCAGCTGCACCCATTTAACAGGGAAATTGGAAGGAGGGTGAATATTTGGAAACCTTATTTGTATAGACTATTAAGTATGAGTAGGCGTATTTCCGAGGTGGTGATCTGAATCACTCACAAGGGCCCATTCTCGGCCCAACACATTGTTGGAGGGCCCACTGTGTCTACGGGCCCCACAGCCCACGGGCCCCAGTGGAGCCCCACCACCTGAACCGTCTTTATTAAGCCATTGGGTAGGTAATGAAGTGCAAGAGGGGCACCAAAACAGCCTCATGATAATCGTTGTATAAATAAATTAAATGTAAGATTAAGCACAACTCCCAAAGGTACCATATGGTTCCATAAGGTATACCTTATTTTGGTTAAATCACGAGGTGTCAGATATAACAATGGGTTCATTCTGTCCATGTGAAACTCAATTTAAGAGTACAACAAGAGAATAGAGTGGAGACACTTGCGTGTCTGTTTTCCCTTCATCACACAACAAAATAACATAAATATCCCTTCATCCTTTGTGCAACGTGTTGACGCTTCTCACACAAAGTGTGAGGCATTTCATTTGGCTAATGGCTCGCTGCATACACGTCAAGGAGGTTGGACACTAAAATGAGCAATGCCACGGTCAGGTCGTCAGTATACTTGGTGCCATAACTAATAGTCTATTCAAATAATGTTTGCAAATATCCATTGCCCTTCACATGCCCCTGTTCAAGCCGGTGCAAAGTGATCTGTAGAGACTGACGTCAGGGCAAGGTACGTAGCAGTGGGGCCATAATCATTTTTAAGTAAGATACACATCTGATATCTGAACATGTAAACCTAAACTGACATTTGAAAAATAAATGTTAAATTAAAATAAAAAATTACTTATTACCAATTTATAAGGAATACTTGGAGAAAGAAATACTACCATGTATTTCTTTCCCATTTAATATCTTTGCATATCAAATTGCAGAGGAAGGTACAGAGGCAGACAGAGAAGGCAAAGGCCATAGCTAGTAATTAAAACAACTCATTGACATATCAACAAATCAAAGGGAAGTCTGTTTATTATATTATCAGCATGATAATAGTGCCAGCAGTGGCAAACCACCACCCTAGACAATATTTTCTTTAATGTCCAAATACTTCTAATATGTTCAGAATAGTCGCTTATTTAAAACGAGTGCCAGTAACAACACAACAAGATGCAGTTTTCAAGCATTTCTAGGATTAGTAGCACTAGTGTGAGTAGCTACAAGCTACTTTGGCTTTCTAAATTACGTTTGATAAATTGCTTATTTTACCAGGTTAGATGGTTAAGTGTAGGTAATTAAGTTAGACATGGTTAAAGGTATAATGTAACATTTCAGCATTCAATTATCTAAAAACAACGAGACGTATGTTATATATTTTATACATCTGTAAGAATATCTCCTCTGGTTGACTGATAGATAGAATGGAAACATTGCTAGCAGCTGCACCCCTTCAACAGGGAAATTGGAAGGAGGGTGGATATTTGGAAACATAATTTGTATAGACTATTAAGTATGAGTAGGCATATTTCCGAGGTGGTGATCTGAATCACTCACGAGGGCCCATTCTCCGCCCAACACATTGTTGGAGGGCCCACTGTGTCTACGGGCCCCCCACCCCACGGGCCCCAGTGGAGCCCCACTGCCTGCACCGTCTATATTAATCCATTGTGAAGGGAATGAAGTGCAGGAGGGGCACCAAAACAGCCTCATGATAATCGTTATATGAATCAATTAAATTTAAGATTAAGCACAACTCCCAAAGGTACCATATGGTTCCATAAGGTATACCTTATTTTGGTTAAATCACGAGGTGTCAGACATAACAAGGGGTTCATTCTGTCCATGTGAAACTCAATTTAAGGGTACAACAAGAGAATAGAGTAGAGACACTTGAGTGTCTGTTTTCCCTTCATCACACAACAATACAACACATAGATGTCCCTTCATTCTCTGTGCAACGTGTTGACGTGTCTCACACAAAGTGTGAGGCATTTCATTTGGCTAAAGGCTCGCTGCATACGCGTCAAGGAGGGTGGACAGTAAAATGAGCAATGCCACGGTCCGGTCGTCAGTATACTTAGTGCCATAGCTAATAGTCTATTCAAATAATGTTAGCAAATATCCATTGCTCTTCACATGCCCCTGTTCAAGCCGGTGCAAAGTGATCTGTAGAGACAGACGTCAGGGCAAGGTACGTAGCAGTGGGACCATAATCATTTTAAAGTAAGATACACATCTGATATCTGAACATGTAAACCAAAACGGACATTTGAAAAATAAATGTTAAATTAAAATAAAAAATTACTTATTACCAATTAAAATGAATACTTGGAGAAAGAAATACTACCATGTATTTCTTTCCCATTTAATATCTTTGCATATCAAATTGCAGAGGAAGGTACAGAGGCAGACAGAGAAGGACAAGGCCATAGCTAGTAATTAAAACAACTCATTGACATCTCAACAAATCAAAGGGAAGTCTGTTTATTATATTATTAGCATGATAATAGTGCCAGCAGTGGCAAACCACCACCTTAGACAATACTGTTTTTTAATGTCCAAAGACTTCTAATAAGTTCAGAATAGTCGCTTATTTAAACGAGTGCCAGTAACAACACAACAAGATGCAGTTTGCAAGCATTTCTAGGATTAGTAGTAGTAGTGTGAGTAGCTACAAGCTACTTTGGCTTTCTAAATTATGTTTGATACATAGCATATTTTAGCAGGTTAGATGGTTAAGTGTAGGTAATTAAGTTAGACATGGTTAAAGGTATAATGTAACATTTCAACATTAAATTTTCTAAAAACAATGAGACATATGTTATATATTTTGTACATCTGTAAGAATATCTCATCTGGTTGACTGATAGATAGAATGGAAACATTGCTAGCAGCTGCACCCATTTAACAGGGAAATTGGAAGGAGGTTGAATATTTGGAAACATTATTTGTATAGACTATTAAGTATAAGTATGCGTCTTTCCAAGGTGGTGATCTGAATCACTCACAAGGGCCCATTCTCCGCCCAACACATTGTTGGAGGGCCCACTGTGTCTACGGGCCCCCCACCCCACGGGCCCCAGTGCACCCCCTTTGCCTCCATTGTCTTTATTAAGCCATTGTGAAGGGAATGAAAAGCAGGAGGGGCACCAAAACAGCCTCATGATAATCATTATATGAATAAATTAAATTTAAGATTAAGCACAACTCCCAAAGGTACCATATGGTTCCATAAGGTATACCTTATTTTGGTTCAATCACGAGGTGTCAGACATAACAATGGGTTCGCTCTGTCCATGTGAAACTCAATTTAAGGGTACAACAAGAGAATAGAGTGGAGACACTTGAGTGTCTGTTTTCCCTTCATCACACAACAATATAACTCATAGATGTCCCTTCATCCTTTGTGCAATGCGTTGACGTGTCTCACACAAAGTGTGAGGCATTTCATTTGGCTAATGGCTCGCTGCATACGCGTCAAGGAGGTTGGACAGTAAAATGAGCAATGCCACGGTCAGGTCGTCAGTATACTTGGTGCCATACCTAATAGTCTATTCAAATAATGTTTGCAAATATCCATTGCTCTTCACATGCCCCTGTTCAAGCCGGTGCAAAGTGATCTGTAGAGACAGACGTCAGGGCAAGGTACGTAGCAGTGGGACCATAATCATTTTTAAGTAAGATACACATTTGATATGTGAGTTCAAAAAATGTATGTTTTACTTAGAATTACACATAATTGGAAAAGGTCAATTCTAAATTCTAAAATGGTACTCACTACCAATTTATAATGACTACATGGAGGAAGAAATACCACCATGTATTTGTCTCCCATTTAATATATTTGCATACAAATTGAAGAGGAAGGTAGAGAGGCAGACAGAGAAGGACAAGTCCCTAGCTAGTAATTAAAAAAACGAATTGACATCTCAACAAATCAAAGGGAAGTCAGTTTCTTATATTATCAGCATGATAATAGTGCCAGCAGTGGCAAACCACCACCATAGACAATACTTTTGTTTAATGTCCAACGATTTCTAATATGTTAAGAATAGTCGCTTATTTAAAACGATTGCCAGTAACAACACAACAAGATGCAGTTTGCAAGCATTTCTAGGATTAGTAGCAGTAGTGTGAGTAGCTACAAGCTACTATGGCTTTCTAAATTATGGTTGATAAATTACTTATTTTAGCAGGTTAGATGGTTAAGTGTAGGTAATTAAGTTAGACATGTTTTTAGAAAATTGAATGTTGAAATGTTATATTATACCTTTAACCATGTCTAAGGATGTTGGGGTTGGGGTGGTGTTGGGGAGGAGTTGGTTTTGGGTTGGTGTTGGGGAGGGGTTGGTTTTGGGGTGGAGTTGGGGTGGTGTGTTGTTGGGGTGGTTTTGGGGTGGTGTTGGGGTTGGGTTGGTGTTGGTGTTGGGGTGGTGTTAGGGTGGTGTTAGTGTTGGGGTGGTGTTGGTGTTGGGGTGGTGTTGGGGTGGTATTGGTGTTGGGGTTGTGTTGGGGTGTTGTTGGTGTTGGGTTGATGTTGGGGTGGTGTTGGTGTTTGGGTGGTGTCTGGGTGGTTGGGGTTGTGTTGGTGTTGGGGTGATGTTGGGGTGGTGTTTGTGTTAGACAGTACAGAGACAGGTCATTAAGGAGCAGGTAGGGGTTAGACAGTACAGAGACAGGTCATTAAGGAGCAGGTAGGGGTTAGACAGTACAGAGACAGGTCATTAAGGACCAGGTAGGGGATAGACAGTACAGAGACAGGTCATTAAGGAGCAGGTAGGGGTTAGACAGTACAGAGACAGGTCATTAAGGAGCAGGTAGGGGTTTGACAGTACAGAGACAGGTCATTAAGGAACAGGTAGGGGTTAGAGAGCACAGAGACAGGTCATTAAGGAGCAGGTAGGGGTTAGACAGTACAGAGACAAGTCATTAAGGAGCAGGTAGGGGTTAGACAGTACAGACAGGTCATTAAGGACCAGGTAGGGGTTAGACAGTACAGAGACAGGTCATTAAGGAGCAGGTAGGGGTTAGACAGTACAGAGACAGGTCATTAAGGAGCAGGTAGGGGTTAGACAGTACAGAGACAGGTCATTAAGGAGCAGGTAGGGGTCAGACAGTACAGAGACAGGTCATTAAGGAACAGGTAGGGGTTAGACAGTACAGAGACAGGTAATTAAGGAGCAGGTAAGGGTTAGACAGTACAGAGACAGGTCATTAAGGAGCAGGTAGGGGTTAGACAGTAGAGACAGGTCATTAAGGAGCAGGTAGGGGTTAGACAACAGAGATAGGTCATTAAGGAGCAGGTAGGGGTTAGACAGTACAGAGACAGGTCATTAAGGAGCAGGTAGGGGTTAGACAGTACAGAGACAGGTCATTAAGGAGCAGGTAGGGGTTAGACAGTACAGAGACAGGTCACTAAGGAGCAGGTAGGGGTTAGACAGTACAGAGACAGGTCATTAAGGAGCAGGTAGGGGTTAGACAGTACAGAGACAGGTCATTAAGGAGCAGGTAGGGGTTAGACAGTACAGAGACATGTCATTAAGGAGCAGGTAGGGGTTAGACAGTACAGAGACAGGTCATTAATGAGCAGGTAGGGGTTAGACAGTACAGAGACAGGTCATTAAGGAGCAGGTAGGGGTTAGACAATAGAGATAGGTCATTAAGGAGCAGGTAGGGGTTAGACAGTACAGAGACAGGTCATTAAGGAGCAGGTAGGGGTTAGACAGTACAGAGACAGGTCATTAAGGAGCAGGTAGGGGTTAGACAGTACAGAGACAGGTCATTAAGGAGCAGGTAGGGGTTAGACAGTACAGAGACAGGTCATTAAGGAGCAGGTAGGGGTTAGACAGTACAGAGACAGGTCATTAAGGAGCAGGGAGGGGTCATCTCAGATGTGAATGTTTTGCTTCCAGGTCAGCGGCGGCCTCGTCACCTCGGATACAGATGTCCATCAAGAAGCTGTTTGAGTGAGTGGCCGTTGCTATGATGATCTTCTCTTGGCTCTTAAGTCACATGTCTGGTCGATAACCAATCACTTCCTGTTTCATTCATCACTTCATTTTTCGCACTTTGTTGTATTCTTTAAGGTTTTTGAGGTCAGGGCAAATTATTTAAGTTTCAGTAACATGCTTAGTGACTGAAACTAGTTAGACTAGCTAGAACACACACACACACACATACACACACACACACACACACACACACACACACACACCCACACACACATTAACACACACACACACACACACACACACACACACGCACACATATACACACATATACACACACACCATATGTGTGTATATGTGTGTGTGTTTAGGAGGAAGAGGCGGGGTAACTCGTGTGTAGTGTGGACCAGGAAGTGTTCAGTCCCGGCGGAGCTCGCCACTCTCTGGTAACACCTATAAACACAGACGCCCCATCAACCTTTACACCTACACCTAAACAACACCACCCCAACACCAACACCAACACCAACACAACACCAACACCACCCCAACACCAACATACACCAACACCACCCCAACACCAACCCAACAACAAATCAACCCCAAAAACTACCCCGACACCACCCCAACACAAACACCACCCCGATACCAACACAACCCCAACTTCAACAACACCATCCCAACACCAACACCACCTCAACGCCACCCCAACGCCACCCCAACACCACCCCAACACCAACACCACCTCAACGCCACCCCAACACCACCCCAACACAAACACAACACCAACACCACCCCAACACCACCCCAACACCACCCTAACACCAACACCACCCCAACACAAACACAACCCCAAAACCACCCCAACACCAACACCACCCCAACACAAACACAACACCACACCAACACCACCACCATCCCAACACCACCTCAACACCAATACAAACCCAACACCACCCAAACACCAACACCACACCAACACCAACCCAACACCTAACCAACACCACCCAAACACCAAAACCACCCCAACACCAACACCACCCCAACACCAACACCACCCTATAACCACCCCAACACCACCCCCAACACCAACACAACACCAACACCACCCCAACACCACCCCGACACCAACATACACCAACACCACCCCAACACCACCCCGACACCAACATACACCAACACCTCCCCAACAACAAATCAACCCCAAAACCACCCCGACACCACCCCAACACAAACATCACCCAACACCAACATTAACACCACCTCAACACCACCCAAAACCAACACCACCCCAAAACCCCAACACCAAAACCACCCCAACACCACCCTAACACCTCACCACCCCAACACTAACACCACCCAACACCACCCCAACAGAAACACCACTTCAACACCACCCACACCCACACCTCAACACCACCTCAACCCCAACACCAACACCACCCTAACTCCACCCCAACACTACCCCAACACCACCCTCACCCCAACACCAACACCACCCCAACACCACCCCAACACCAACACCACCCCAACACCAACACCACCCAAACACCTCCCAACACTAACACAACCCCAAAACCACCCCAATACCACCCCAAAACCCACACTACCCCAACACCACCCCAACTCCACCCCAACACCAACACCACCTCAACACCACCCCAACACCAATACCACCCCAACACAGCCCCAACACCACCTCAACACCACCCCAACACAAACACAACACCAACACCACCCAAACACATCCCCAACACCACCCCAACACCACCCTAACACCAACACCGCCCCAACACCACCCCAACACCAACACCACCCCCACGCCACCCCAACACAAACACAACCCCAAAACCACCCCAACACCAACACCACCCCAACACAAACACAACACCACCCCAACACCACCACC
Source organism: Lota lota (assembly GCA_026745465.1). Classification (NCBI taxonomy): domain Eukaryota; kingdom Metazoa; phylum Chordata; class Actinopteri; order Gadiformes; family Lotidae; genus Lota; species Lota lota. The sequence goes on along the minus strand of JACYXH010000565.1, from coordinate 231,523 downwards.
ATCCCAACACCACCTCAACACCAATACAAACCCAACACCACCCAAACACCAACACAACACCAACACCAACCCAACACCTAACCAACACCATCCAAACACCAAAACCACCCCAACACCAACACCACCCCAACACCAACACCACCCTATCACCACCCCAACACCACCCCAACACAACACCAACACCACCCCAACACCACCCCGACACCAACATACACCAACACCACCCCAACACCACCCTGACACCAACATACACCAACACCACCGCAACAACAAATCAACCCCAAAACCACCCCGACACCACCCAATCACAAACACCACCCCAACACCAACATTAACACCACCTTAACACCACCCAAAACCAACACCACCCCAAAACCCCAACACCAAAACCACCCCAACACCATCCCGACACCAACACCACCCCAACCCCATCACCATCCCAACATAAACACCACCCGAACACCACCACAAAACTACCCCAACACCTCACCACCCCAACCTTAACACCACCCAACACCACCCCAACAGAAACACGACTTCAACACCACCCACACTCACACCTCAACACCACCTCAACCCTAACACCAACACCACCCTAACTCCACCCCAACACTACCCCAACACCACCCTCACCCCAAAACCAACACCACCCCAACACCACCCCAACACCAACACCACCCCAACACCAACACCACCCAAACACCACCCAACACTAACACAACCCCAACACCACCCCAATACCAACCCAAAACCAACACTACCCCAACACCACCCCAACTCCACCCCAACACCAACACCACCCCAACACCAACACCACCCCAACACAACCCCAACACCCCAACACAACCCCACCCCAACACCAACACCACCCCAACACCACCCCAACACCAAAACCACTTCAACACCACCCTCACCCCAACAACAACACCACCCCAACACCACCCCATCCCAAACAGCACCCTAACACCACCCCAACACCAACACCACCCCATAACAACACCAACACCACCCCAACACCACCAGACACCAACACCACCTCAACTCCACCCCAACACCACCACAACACCAACCCTACCCCAACACCATCCCAAAACAACCCCAAAACAACACCACCCCAACACCAACACCACCCCAACACCATCCCAAAACCAACACCACCCCGACACCACTCCAACACCAACACCGACCCAACATCACCCCAACATCACCCCAACACCACTCCAACACCATACCACCCCAACACCAACACTACCCTAACACCACCCCAACACCAACACCACCCCATAACAACCCCAACACCACCCAAACACCACCCCAACACCAACACCGACCCAACATCACCCCAACAACACCCCAACAGCACTCCAACACCATACCACCCCAACACCAACACCACCCAAACACCACCCAACACCAACACTACCCCAACACCACCCCAATACCACCCCAACACCAACACTACCCCAACACCACCCCAACACCAACACCACCCCAACACCAATACCAACACCAACACCAAACCAACACCACACCACCCCAACACCAACACCACCCCAACACCAACACCACACCACCCCAACACTAACACCTACATCACCCTAACACCAACACCACCCCTACACCACACCACCCCTACACCACACCATGCCAACACCATCACCACCCCTACACTACACCACACATACACCACCCCAACACCACCACAACACCAACACCTCCACAACACCAACACCACCCCAACACCACCCTAACACCAACACCACCCCAACACCAACACCACCCCAACACCACCCTAACACCAACACCACCCCAACACCACCCCAACACCAACACCACCTTAACACCACCTCAACTCCACCCCAACACCACACCACCCCAACATGGGGGGGTATGTGTGTGTGTTCGGTAAAGTGACGTTCAATGGTCATATTTTGCACATTCCTGCGCAACTGTACAGCTGCATTTTAAAAAGAGACTAACTATATATTATGTATTCTTTATATAGTCCGTATGTATTTCATATATTGTTTCTTATTTAAATGATTGTATTTTCATATTTAATTTTCTTTGCACTCAAAACATTTAAAATTCTGCTGAGAGTGTGAGTGCAGTATAAATATATATATGTGTGTATATTACTCTGTGTGTGTGTGTGTGTCTATTAAATAAATAGTGCTAATTAGTTAAATAAGTCACTTCTCTTCCAAGGCACGGGCATCAACCAGTAGAAACAGAGTGAAGCATTTGAGCCACTGCAGCAGTCAGAGTGGCCATGTTGAGTCAAACAACACAATGTTAGACGCTGTGGAGACAATGTTGGGGGGTTCCTCTTGACAAGTTAACACCACAGACAGGTGTGTGTGTGTGTGTGTGTGTGTGTGTGTGTGTGTGTGTGTGTGTGTGTGTGTGTGTGTAAAATGATGGCATCTGATAAGAGTACAAGAAAAACATTTCCTGACAGTGATGGTTCAGATGACACGCTGATGATTGGTCAGAATTCAAACATGTGACATCTTCTTTCCATCTGATATAGCAGAGCTGAAGCCTGAGAGCAGAAGCAGTGGAAGCTGACAGAGAGGAACCATGCTAACATGTGGTAGGTGCGCTTTTTAGAGAATTTGAAAGAAATAATCCAGTAAAAAAATTTGTCATCTACATACATTTAAGATTTACATTCAGCAAACGTTTTTAGCCAAAGTGACCAACCTGATGAACCAGTGACCGCATAGACAGATTTATTCTCCTAAATAACAACATGTGTATGTTCTAGACAAACAACACACACAGACAGATTTATTCTCCTAAATAACAACATGTGTATGTTCTAGACAAACAACACACATTTACGTTTCCAGAACAAATGACCTGTGATTACGCCCATGAGTTACAGACTATTACTAGGCTTCTCAAGTAGTTGTGTATTTCATGAAATACGTTCGTAATATACGTGGAACAAGAGTAGCAGAGTAGCTTTAGGGAGCAGAACACAAGTTTAGTATTTTCATTACTTATTATTAGTGGTAGTGCAATGTTTTTTTAATCCAAGTTTTTGTCTTTTATTAAAGGCTACTCATTTAACTGAAGTGATATCAAGTGGACTTATAGATTTAACACAATTACATAATGTTTTAATTAATATGAACATATCTTTAAATATAATTAGATATATAATATTTTCTGTGTGTGCCGGGGATGTGTGACTGTATGATTTACTGTATTACTGTATGTGTATGTATGTATTACTGTATCTATTACTGTATGTATTACTGTATAAGTGTGTATGTGTATAATACAGGAATAATAAATATGCAAGGCTAGTGCCATTAATAGCTTATTGACTTATTGAGACTTCAGATGTTTCTTGAAGATTGGGAGGGATTCTGCAGACCGTAGGGAGACTGTGAATGATAGCCATACAGTACGAATATATCTGTGTATATTAAAATGCGTGTATGCATGTGTGTGTGTGTGTGTGTGTGTGTGTGTGTGTATATGTGTCTCACTCCTGAACAGTTCAAAAGTCGGTCATCATTGTCGTTCCGATCGTCATACTGCTGAGTATTGTCATAATCTCCGTGTGCCTCTGTGAGTCTAAATCATATCATCCTGAATATAATTACAATAGTAACAGTAGTGATTATAAGCTCTGGTTATCACTCATCTCGTCCTGGTTTCTTCTGGTTCAGTGATGCCCGCGAAGGAGGAGGCCCCCAGTATCACAGAGTTCCACTCCTTTACCAAGGTGTTGCCAGTGGGCCACACGGCCCAATTCTCCTGCGATGCCGGCGGCACGCCGGAGCCCACCGTCGAGTGGCTACACAACGGGAGGCCCCTGGAGAGGGACAGCACAGACAACCAATCAGAGCCTGCGGCCTGGGTGGAGAGGGGGTTCCTCTTCGTCAGAGGTGTGAAGTATGGTGTGAACACGGTCTGCTGCATGGCGACCAACAGCGCTGGCTCAGCCAATCACACCGCAGATCTGCTCGTTGTTGGTAAGATCTGGATCCAATGAGAGATGTTTGTTGTTGATGTATTTATAATATTGTTGTTGACGTATTCATAACATTGTTGTTGATATATTCATAACATTGTTGTTGATATATTCATAACATTGTTGTTTATGTATTCATAACATTGTTGTTGATGTATTCATAACATTGTTGTTGATATATTCATATCATTGTTGTAAATATATTCATAACATTGTTGTTGATGTATTCATAACATTGTTGTTTATATATTCATAACATTGTTGTTTATGTATTCATAACATTGTTGTTGATATATACTTATGTATATGTATGTGTATGTATGAGTACATGTCTATGTATATATAGTATGTATGAGTACATGTCTATGTATATATAGTATGTACATGTATGTATGAGTACATGTCTATGTATATATAGTATGTACGTGTATGTATGAGTACGTGTCTATGTATATATAGTATGTATGTACGTGTATGTATGAGTACATGTCTATGTATATAAAGTATGTACGTGTATGTATGAGTACATGTCTATGTATATATAGTATGTATGAGTACATGTATGTATGAGTACATGTCTATGTATGTATAGTATGTACGTGTATGTATGAGTACATGTCTATGTATATATAGTATGTACGTGTATGTATCAGTACATGTCTATGTATATATAGTATGTACGTGTATGTATGAGTACATGTCTATGTATATATAGTATGTACGTGTATGTATGAGTACATGTCTATGTATGTATAGTATGTATGAGTACATGTCTTTATATATATAGTATGTATGAGTACATGTCTATGTATATATAGTATGTATGAGTACATGTCTATGTATATATAGTATGTACGTGTATGTATGAGTACATGTCTATGTATATATAGTATGTATGTACGTGTATGTATGAGTACATGTCTATGTATATAAAGTATGTACGTGTATGTATGAGTACATGCCTATGTATGTATAATATGTATGAGTACATGTCTATGTATATATAGTATGTATGAGTACACGTCTATGTATATATAGTATGTACGTGTATGTATGAGTACATGTCAATGTATATATAGTATGTATGAACCAGTTCTATGGCTCCAACAGTTAATTTCCAGCCTGTATGTGAGCTCAGCTTATTCAGTCTGTTGTTCACACAGATGTCCCTTTGAAGGTTGAGTGCAATGTATGTGGATTGGGAAATCCAAAGGTTTCATATCTTGAAAGGTATTACAGGTATTGCTTAGATATTTCATAGGAATAATAAGCTCATCATGCTGAACATTTCGATGTATAATATGTGTACGTAGTGTAAATATTGAGGGAGTGAATACAGTTTATACGTTTTCCTTGGTTTCAATGTTTTGATTGGGACTGCCACTCACACAGGATTTCTAATTAACTTTAACTTAAATATCTTTAAAACTACATGTATCTTTCTATGTTAATGTTCGAAGAGTAGATGGCACGTGAAAAAGGACAGGAATAAGAAGTATGCAAGAGAACAGTACTAGTGATGATGATGATGATGATGATGATGGTGATGATGAAGAATGGTTCAGCAGCTAATCATGTCTTGTTCTCCCGTCAGATGCCTGTGAACTCACACTGGACCCAAACACAGCCCACAGACACCTCTCTCTGTCTGAGGACAACAGAAAGGTGACGATGGTTAGAAAGGAGCAGTCGTATCCTGATCACCCAGAGAGATTTGACTTCCATCCCCAGGTTTTGTGTAGAGAGGCTCTGACTGGCCGCTGTTACTGGGAGGTAGAGTGGAAAGGACTTGTTGCTATAGGAGTGACATACAGAGGAATCACAAGGAGAGGAGGGGGTGATGACAGCTTGCTTGGAGGGAACAACAAGTCCTGGATTCTTTATTGTCATGATGTTGGTTACTTTGCCTGGTACAACGGTAGTAGAACAGTCATACGTCTCCCCCCCGCTGGCTCTAACAGAGTAGGAGTGTATCTGGACCGGCCTGCTGGCACTCTGTCCTTCTACAGAGTGTCCCCAGATGTAGGAGGGTCCTCAGACACACTGACACACATCCACACCTTCCAGTCCACCTTCACCCAGGAGGACCTCCACCCTGGGTTTAGGGTATGGGGGTTAGCGGGTGGTGCCTCAGTGTCTCTGTGTCGGTTGTAGACACACACACACAGTAAACATAAAACACACACACATGCATGCATATATATAAACACACACACACACACACTCATGCATATATAAAAAAAACATACATTTATATAAATATATATACACACATACACACACACACTGTTTTGTTGATTTAAAACATGTACTCAACTATACTCTAAATGTTACATTTCATTGGGCTTCTGAAAAGTTGATCTTGATGAACCATGAAAGGAAGAGACTCTTAAGATCTTCCATATGGTTAACTAAGTAGGTTTTACAAAGACTATATTTCTAATGTAACATTTATTTTGAATAATGATTGATGGTCAATTATTTTTTTTTTAACTAGATTTCTTTATTTTCACAAAAAATTAACAATTTTATACTAAACAGCTCTGATATCAGTTTTTATTTTGATAAGCCTAACATGGAACCTGATTTAAAACAGATGTTATATTATATTCATAATGCAAGCGGTCTATGTAAAGCTATTGATCATGTTGTGAATTACTTTAAACTGAATATTGATTCCTTGTGTTCTGTTGGGAACAACACAGCAGCAGAACATGTTCAGTTACTAAAGATATGTGCACACCTGTTTATGATTTGTAATGTCTGCTGCTTCTATTGTTTTAGTCCTTGTGTTTATTGTGTCCATGTAAGGGACTATTTTTCTGTTGTATTGGTTAATAAAGCATTATGGTAATAAACAACTCAGTGGATCCAACTGAATGTTCTCTTGTGTTTAGCATAGGATCAGTTTCAACATTTAAGGTTGGGGGTTCACTAAATAAAAAGCACAACAGAGGCTTTGTCTACACCAACATTAATAATCAGGATACCAGCAAGTTTATTTCCATATCCTGACTTATATTCCCAATGAGTGACGGGATATGGAGAGAATTGTAGAAAGGAGCCGACAGGAAACAGATCCCAGCTATTGGCGTGTCTCCAGAGATGAGCCCTGCAGGCTGGTTGATACACCACCTACCCCGTGGCGTCTAACAGGACCCTGAGCATACATGTTGAAACACACAGAGGTCTGTGTTTGAGGCGCTTGTGCTGAGCTGAAGAAGAAGGAACCTCTCCTTCTTTGCCTGGGTGAGCATGCGAGATGGCCAATGCAGGCCACCGTACCACAGAATTAGACCAGAACCTATTTTATGAAGATAATCACAGTCACACGACGAGTTTACCCTTTGTGTTAGTTGTTATAGGGCAAGACATGACAATAAAGAAGGATTCATTATTAGGATATTCAAACCCCTGCATGCAATTTCGTCTGCGGCCACTAGAGGGTTCAGTGAGCTTCCTGAACCAACGCAAACGACAGTTATGTTACTATACCTCTAGTTCTATTTCATGTAGGCTACGCCGTCTAGGCTTCGCCTTATGTGCTTGTCCCGTGCGCGCACTCACGTGCGCTGAACATTTCATCAATGCACCAATCAAGGTGGGCCCCGCCCACATTCCCCACGGCCCCGTGTATATAACCGCGGCGCACGGCAGCACTCGCCCTCCCTTTTCTTTCAGTAACTGGAGGGTACAGCAGGTGGGAAACTAGACGGCTACGCCTACAATCATAGCACTGGAGTTATTATAACATAACTATCGTTCTGGTTCATGTAGCCTTGTGGGCTAAGGTGAAGCTGCGAGCGGATCCCGATAAATGTACTCCTGCTGGACCCTAAGTCACAAAGACCTAGCCTTAGAGCACACCAGACTCAATAAGACGAAGATGTGCAAAACACAACAGTAAAATAAAATAGTCTGGAATGTGAAAACTTTGATTACAAATGAAGACACAATCGAATATTCACAAGAGTTGTATTGCACCAAATAAATAAGGGGATTAAAAGGGAACGTGACATGTGTGAAACAGAACCAGAAAACGTCATGCATCTATTCATTGAGTGTAAGTTCTTACAGAAGTTCTATAACAAAATATAAATCATGGTATAAACTCACTGGAAACTGGATGTAATGGAGGGGATGAAGTGGAAAGAAAACATGTTATTTGGACTGTGTGAAAAAGAGGGAAATGTAAATTTTAATTTGTTGAATTACATGTTGAGCTATGCAAGATATGCAGTGTGGATAAGGAGGAACATGGCATATTATGAAGGAAGAAAAGTGGATGTATGGGTTTTGTTCGAAGCAAAGATTAGGAAAGTGCTGGAAATGTTAAAAAACCACCTAGGAAGAGACTGACTTAAGAGACTTAAAGAATGGTTTATTGATGGTTCCAGCTTTATTAGTGAGACAGATGATAGGAAAATGCAGATGCATTTTTAAAGAATGTTTCATTATGTGTATTTATGTTTATTTTTTATTTTATTTTATTTTTTATTTTATTTTTTAATGTTTATGTTGTTTTGTTATGTGGAGGATGTTTGTTTTTTATAGCTTATAAGTTGTGTTGTGTATGATGTGTATGGTGAGCAGGATTATTTTGGGTGTGTATGTGATTGTTGCATGTTATTATTTATACCAGAATGATAATGTAAATATAAATTGATATTTTTGATAATAAAAAAAAAACAAAGAACGGAGCAAACGACGACGGACAAACGGAGTGAAGGAACGGAGAGAAGCATCGAGACGGACAGACAAACTAGTGAACGAGATCGGAACGAACGACGGCGGCGACGGCGTAACGCACACGCACGGTGAGAGTAGAGGAAACGGTGAGGCTGTGTATGGTTCGTTCGTATCGTATCGTCTCTTCCGGAAAACTCCAAACTCGGACCGGAAGTGTCATACCGAGGGGGCGGGCCCGAGCCTGGAGCTCTGTATAAAGAGCCCTCTCTCTTGTTCAGGAAACGGAAGTTTACGGAAATCCAACCGACGAAGAGACGACATGACGAAGAGACGACATGACGAAGAGACGACGTGGATGCATTAGTCTCTCCGGAGACGAAAAACAAGACGTTTTAAATCAGAGAGCCGGGACAGAAACATTCCAAGGTGGGTCCAACACATTGAACCTCTAACCCTCATTGTTGCCGTCCTGTCCGTAGGGCGCCATGTTGTACTGTAGCGTTAGCCCCACACGGGTCTCCTGCGCTCCGTGTCAACACGTGATGTTGATGCTTAGCGAAACCAACCTTCACGTGCTCTATTGTGTCGCCTCGTCGGGTTCCACCAGCGCGTGCTCGGTGCTCGGCGTCCTGTTTGGAGCGCGGCGCCACACGCGGGGCCGCGCTTTGGTTGAACACGACCAGGCGAGGCCAACACGGGACTTTAACAAAGTTAGTTTGGTGTTAAAGCATCAGGGCGTTCTTCACGAGGAGGGCGCATGCGTGAGTAGGGATGGGTCCCGAAACCGGGAGTTAACCGGGGCCCCTGGGGGTGGCCCCATGATACTATTACACACCGTAGTATGTAAAGTGTAATCTAATCTAAGTATCGATGAGCTCCGACGTACCCGGCGCTGCACGCGGTATTTGAGGAACAAGGGAAATAAGATTTACTTCCTGGTGATCGTTCATCCTGAATGATTACCAGGAAAGGAAAAAATGCAGATCTTCCTTCAGAAGAACTGTTCAGATAAGGCTTCAGGCCTTTTTGAGGCCCAGCTGCATGCAGACCCCATCCCTGTTGCTCTATGCCACTGTCTTTTCTTTTGTTTATTGATTTCTTTTTGTTTGTATCACATTTCAATTCTCTCAATTGCATAGAGTCTATTATAGTTATATATTCAAAACATGTGTACGGTGTTGCTGCTGAAGAAAGATGTCTTGTTCTTAAGTTGTCTTCTTCTAAAAGAAGCGACAAGAGTAGCGTTAAAGTAGCGGCTGGATAAGCAGTATGGATCAGAGTAGTAGTGGCGTTAGAATCTTCCCTGTGTGTGAGTGCAGTTGGCTCCTTCATTCGCGGTGGTAGCGGTCTGAGAGTCGATAGTGACCAGTGTGTTTATGTTCAGTGCTGTTGTACTGACCTGTTGGCTCAAGAGCTTTGCTTGAAATAACAACACATTTATGAATATTAATACATTATTACATGTATACAACATATAACGTATAGTAAAAATGGTAATTTAATTTTCATAATTGTTTTTTCTAGGAATGGCGTCCGACTCTTCCTGGTCTAAGGATATCTTTTCATGTTCCATCTGTCTGGATGTGTTCAACAGCCCAGTCACCACACCATGTGGACACAACTTCTGCAGAACCTGTATTAAAAGGTTCTGGGATGGCCAAGTCCAGTACAAATGTCCTGTTTGTAACAAACTGTTCCAGACAAGACATGATTTACAGGTCAATACCTTCATATCAGAGATGGCTGATCAGTTTAGAAGGTCTGTACGAGTCACAGAGCAGCCTTGTGTTGAACCAGGAGAAGTTCCCTGTGACGTCTGTACTGGGACCCAGCTTAAGGCTGTGAAGTCCTGCCTAGTGTGTTTTATCTCTTACTGCCAACCCACCTGGAGCCACATCAGAGAGTCGCAGGCCTGAAGAGACATCGGCTAGCTCAGAGAGATAGCTGATGGTGTGCAGGTCTTCACTGCTCTGATGCGCTACATTGAAAAGTGGCAGGATGAGTTCAACCAAACAGTTAAAGAGAGACAGCAATCCACAGAGAAACAAGCTGAAGGCCTCATGAAAGAGCTGGAGCAGGAAATAGAAGATCTGACAAATAGAAGCTCAGAGGTGAAGCACCTCTCACACACTGAAGACCACCTCCACTTCCTCCAGACCTTCAGATCCCTGAAGAGTCCTCCACCCACCAGGGACTGGACAACGGTGGAGGTCCGTCCTCCGTCATACGTAGGGACCTTGAGGACATCCCTGGATCAGCTGGAGGAGACACTGAACATGGAGATGAAGAAGCTGTGTGATGCTGCTGAACTAAAGATGGTCCAGCAGTATGAAGTAGGTGTGACTCTGGATCCTGATACAGCTCATCCCCAGCTCATCCTGTCTGAGGATGGAAAACAAGTACATGATGGAGATGTAGTGAAGAAACTCCCAGACAACCCTAAGAGATTTACACAATGTATATGTGTTCTCACGAGGCAGAGCTTCTCCTCAGGAAGATTTTACAAAGCTGATCAGCTGGAGGAGACACTGAACATGGATTTGAAGAATCTACCTGTCCTGAAATCAACTCTAAAGAAGTGTAAGTGTCTTATCCGTTTGACTCATCACAACACACACCAACTGTTTAGATGGAAAGTCCATCCACACAGCAGTAGGTGAAGTCCTTAAAACAATAGGTATTCTTAGTGTTATTTATTAATTATGATAAATAGTAGCGTGGTTGTTATTAGACAAAATCAGTCATGATACAAACTTTAATAAATGTTTTTTTGTGTGTATTGTAAATTGCACTCTAGACTACTGTTTTCTCATTCTTTCATCATTCTTACTAGTCCTATTTATTATTATGAATGTATTAATTTCTATAATTTGTGGTGATATATAATCTTTATTAATTTAATTATTACTATCATATTAGACATTACATATTTATAAAATGATTATAACGATGCATTTATTTCATATCAGATTTAAACTACTATTAGAGGTGATGGTCTTTAATAGAACTAGGGGAAAAAATCCTGATTTGAAATTGTACGTATGTATACTTATGGGTATGTACAGATGTCTTTTTGAAGGTGTATTACAATGTCTGCATTGGAACCTTTTTAAAAGGTAAAGTGTGTATAATAATGGTAATTATTCTAATTATGTCTTCTTTTTCCCCCCGTCAGATGCCTGTGAAGTCACACTGGACCCAAACACAGCCCACAGACAACTCTATCTGTCAGAGGACAACAGAAAGGTGACGTGGGTTAGAGAGGATCAGTCGTATCCTGATCACCCAGAGAGATTTGTCTCCCAGCCCCAGGTGTTGTGTAGAGAGGGTCTGAGTGGCCGCTGTTACTGGGAGGTAGAGAGGAAAGGACGTGTTTTTATAGGAGTGACATACAGAGGAATCACAAGGAGAGGAGGGTATCTTGACAGCATGCTGGGAGGGAACAACAAGTCCTGGAGTCTTGATTGTGATGATGGTCGTTACTCTGCCCGGTACAACGGTATTAGAACAGACATAGATCCCCCCCCAGCTGGCTCTAACAGAGTAGGAGTGTATCTGGACCGGCCTGCTGGCACTCTGTCCTTCTACAGAGTGTCCCCAGATGTAGGAGGGTCCTCAGACACACTGACACACATCCACACCTTCCAGTCCACCTTCACCCAGGAGGACCTCCTCCCTGGGTTTTGGTTATGGGGTGGTGCCTCAGTGTCTCTGTGTGGGTTGTAGAAAAAAAGAACACGCGGGAGGGAAGGCTGACATGCATACACACACACAAACGCATAGTACACACACACAAACACGCATAGTACACACACACACACACACACACACACACGATAGGCAAGTGAAGGAGGAGCCCAACCCCACTGAACAAACGAGACGTAGTGATGAGTTCCTTAAACAGATGTGTGCTACAGAGTGGCGGCCATTCAGCCCAGTGATGTCACACTACGGGAGTTTGGAGGCCTGCTGCTCCTCAGCCAATCAGGACTCACACAGTTAGAGCTGATGAGACGTGAAAGCCTTCATGCATTCATCTGTCCCTGCTCCATCACTGTCATCAGTATTAGTATTATTATTCATATCTCTCATATAATATTATACCTGAGTAGCTCTATCACTGTCATCAGTATTAGTATTATTATTCATATCTCTCCTATAGTATTATACCTGAGTAGCTCTATCCCTGTCATCAGTATTAGTATTAATATTCATATCTCTCCTATAGTATTATACCTGACTAGTTCCATCACTGTCATCAGTATTAGTATTAATATTCATATCTCTCCTATAGTATTATACCTGACTAGCTCCATCACTGTCATCAGTATTATTATTATTATTCATATCTCTCCTATAGTATTATACCTGAGTAGCTCTATCACTGTCATCAGTATTAGTATTAATATTAATATCTCTCCTATAGTATTATACCTGAGTAACTCTATCACTGTCATCAGTATTAGTATTATTATTCATATCTCTCCTATAATATTATACCTGAGTAGCTCTATCACTGTAATCTGTATTATTATTACTATTCATATCTCTCCTATATTATTATACCTGAGTAGCTATATCACTGTCATCAATATTAGTATTATTATTCATATCTCTCCTATAGTATTATACCTGAGTAGCTCTATCACTGTCATCAGTATTAGTATTAATATTCATATCTCTCCTATAGTATTATACCTGACTAGCTCCATCACTGTCATCAGTATTAGTATTAATATTCATATCTCTCCAATAGTATTATACCTGAGTAGCTCTATCACTGTCATCAGTATTAGTATTATTGTTCGTATCTCTCCTATAGTATTATACCTGAGTAGCTCTATCACTGTCATCAGTATTAGTATTATTATTCATATATCTCCTATATTATTATACCTGAGTAGCTCTATCTCTGTCAGTATGATTATTCGTATCACTCCTATAGTATTATACCTGACTAGCTCCATCACTGTCATCAGTATTATTGTTCATTTCTCTCCTATAGTATTATAACTGACTAGGTCATCTGTGGTTAACCAATTCTAACTCACAGGCAGTACTTTGCAACAGCATGTTGTTAAAAAAATACTTATTTCTTATTATCCCTGCCATAGATTCATAATGTATGTATAATACTGTGATGTTCCTATGTGCTGAGATGTGTTTTTAGTTGTGATTTGTTAATACATCTGTATTTTCAAAGTGAAGTTGTATCTTGTCTTACAGTTTAAATCCATGACATAACATCTTGTGTCTTGTAGCTCTTCTCATGACCACGCTTTATTAAACATCTCCTCAAGGCTTGTCTAGAGGACTGAATCTTTTACAACCACTTGTAATTTGACTGGTAGGATGGTGGGTGTCTTTGTAGGACGTAGGTCACTGTGTGTATTGCCCCATGTTGTACGCGTGAGCTCAAACAAACTGGTGTCAGGGACTAAACGCAAGCTTGTTAGAGAAGCTTTTATGGGCTCTGTTGATCTTGTTTCATTACCAGCTACATACTTATTAAATTGTTGCTGAGCTGATGAGACGTACTCACACACAGCATGCAGCGTTAGAGTTAATACATGCTAAAGACATGAAGAGATCACAGAACAAGAACACGTGGGTGTTTGGGTGGGGTGGATATTATCACATAATCTAAATATGACTGACTTAGTGTTTGGGTGGGGTTGATATTATACTAGAATCTAACTGACTGACTGTTTGTTTGGGTGGGGTTGATATTATAATATAATCTAGCTATGACTGACTATGTTTGGGTGGGGTTGATATTATAACATAATCTAACTATGATTGACTGTGTTTGGGTGGGGTTGATATTATACTAGAATCTAACTGACTGACTGTATGTTTAGGTGGGATTGATATTATATGAGAAGGAGCGTATGTTTAAGTATGATTTATTCATTCTTATACATACACAAATGATCATATGCAATTATGTTTATATTCATATTTATATTCAATATGCAATTGTCCTGTGTAATTATATTTATACTGAGCAAGTATCCTGTGTGATTACATGTATACGGAGCAAGTATCATGTGTAATTATATTTATACTGAGCAAGTATCCTGTGTGATTACATGTATACTGAGTAAGTATCCTGTGTAATTATACTCATACTGAGCAAGTATCCTGTGTAATTATATTTACACTGAACGAGTATACTGTGCAATTATATGTATACTGAGCAAGTATCCTGTGTGATTATAACTATACTAATCAAGTATCTTGTGTAATTATATTTATACTGCTCAAGTATCCTGTGTGATTATAATTATACTGATCAAGTATCCTGTGTGATTATAATTATACTGAGGAAGTATCCTGTGTAATTATATTTAAACTGAGCAAGTATCCTGTGCAAGTCCTGCTTGTATCCTGTGCAAGGTGAAAGGTGTATTCAGTGTATGTTGTATTATTTTTCTTTTCTTATATATCTATTTATCACAATTCTTTTGCTCTACTTCTCACTCTGGAGTTGCTGTAAACAGTGAAGATAAAGAACAAATCTTATCTTATCTTTTTGTGTGTGTGCATGCGTGTGTGTGTGTGTGTGTGTGTGTGTGTGTGTGTGTAATCCGCTTTAGTTAGTTAATGATTAAATATTTTAATGACAGCTCTTGCTCAGGTCCAGGTCTGTGTCCTGGTTTGATCCGAGGTGTTTCTGACAGCGTGGATACGCTTCAAAATATCTGTTTACTATGTTTGTTGGGTTTGTTGTCTTTTCTGTTTGGTAACTCTGAAAAGTCTTTGGTAGTTTTCTTCTCATTCAAAGTAAAAGTATTTTTCCAGTTTTTCTTCCAGTTGTATTTTGATGATATGTAGGGAGTCACATGATTTCACTGCAGACGATACAAAGTACAGCAGTACTTTATACCCTTGAAGTAACTTTATATCCACTGTTTTAACCTCAGTACGAATATCAATACTGAGACCTGGTGGTTTTATAGCTTTACATGGACTTCCTCAAACCTTTGCTCTGTCTTATCTTATCACTTCATCAGTTATGGTTGTGTGTTCTGGTGGAGGCCCAGCCCTGACGAAGACATTTGGAACCATTATAAAGGTTTTACACATGGTTAACAGTTGTTCAGTCTCCTTCCTCATTTGCTCTGTCTTCCACACTGAGGAACCTAGCAGCTCAATCTTTACTCTCAGAACCTTTAGAGCCGTATTAATGTTATATCTCAGCGGATCTTACTTTCCTTGCTTTTGTGCTTTTATATTTTCATACTACACGGGGCAACACACATTTTCATCACGGAGAAGCTGAGGTAAACCTTGCTTAATGTCATGTTTTCTTTTGATTATTGGTCATGTATTGTGTTAATATATTCTAAATGAATCTGTTTCCAGTCCAAGTACAGTGTTTCCAGGTTTTTGTTGTAATAGAGACATTGATCTCAGTGGGATAACCTGTTTGAATAAAGAAATATGGGTCAGAACATCAATAACTGGTTTCACCATGTTGAGGGCGTTTTATATGGGACCTCTGGTCCAGGAACAGGACAGAACTCACATTGAGTTCAATTCGAAAACGATTTGGATTCAAACATTACTATTTTGAACTGAAAGGACGAGTTGTAACCATCTAATGGACCTTTTGAGTCTGTGCTGTAGTGAGGTCAGTTTGGTTGTGTTGTGGACTTTTATTGTGGATGTTCAGTCTGCACTGTAGTGAGGTCAGTTTGGTTGTGTTGTGGACTTTTATTGTGGAGGTTCAGTCTGCACTGTAGTGAGGTCAGTTTGGTTGTGTTGTGGACTTTTACTGTGGAGGTTTAGTCTGTACTGTAGTGAGGTCAGTTTGGTTCATGATGTGGACTTTTATTGGTAACATTAGTTACTTATTGATGGTTTTTTGTCAGTATATAATGGTTTAGCACACTGATCTATAGACTCTTGATGCTCTAGTGACTGTGCTCTATTGGAAGAGATAGTTCAGTGTTTCAGAAGTTGAAAGGGAAATAACGAATAATTCTAATAATGATATGTATGTGATTTGGGCATAGATAGTGATAGAGTATATATGTTATCTAGACATAGATACACATTTCTGATGACCTGCCTAGAAAAGGTGTAAGAAACCACAAAGGAAACCACACAATAAGAATCCAACCCCACTAGATTCATATCAATACCAGCAGAATTCAAGGTGTGTGTGTTGTGTGTAAAGAGTGAACGCTGTTGGCATCACATCACAGCAGAAACTAATCAAACTGTGATTCAAAAGACACTTTGTCCCTTGTGCTAGTACTCTCATTGCTATTCTGAGGAGACAAATCATCCATTGTAGGATTCAGTTGATTTATACGTTCACATCGACGCGTAGTAAGTGTTCATATAAACAAGATGCTAATCTGTCTTTAAAGGATGGAGGAGGATTCTACATGGAGGTGTTCAGTAGTGTGTGAACAGACAGAGCTCAGACAGCTAGAGGAGGATTCTACATGGAGGTGTTCAGTTGTGTGTGAGCAGACAGAGCTCAGACAGCTAGAGGAGGATTCTACATGGAGGTGTTCAGTAGTGTGTGAGCAGACAGAGCTCAGACAGCTAGAGGAGGATTCTACATGGAGGTGTTCAGTAGTGTGTGAGCAGACAGAGCTCAGACAGCTAGAGGAGGATTCTACATGGAGGTGTTCAGTAGTGTGTGAGCAGACAGAGCTCAGACAGCTAACATTCTCACATGTCACTTCACATTATATTCCCCCGTGGGACGTTAAAAAGGACTAACTCTGAGAATCACCTTGCACCGGCTTTACCCAGTTCTAAGGAGTTTCACGGTGTTTGTTGTAAGTGCATTTCATTTTCTTTGTGGTAGTTTCCAACATATTCCGCCTAAATCTGCACAGCTTGTGACTTTGTGGTGACTCCATGTTCCACGTTGGGCGGGGCATAGCAGGCAGCAAAGATGGTGACAGGTTCACCTGCACTCGACACACATGTGTGCTCAGTTTGATCGACATCAAACACTCCCCCGTGATGACAGCCTTCCCTGCCTTCTTCACAGCAATTGGCTAAAATCCAGATTTTAGAAAAGCGTCTGTCCTGCAGTGGTTTGACTTTTGAAACCTAGAGCCAATCAAAATGCGGGACAACCTCTGAATATGTTGGAGGCGGGACAAGAGATATAAATACTGTGCAGTCTCATAGAGAGTGGGACACCTGACACCCTACAGTGAGGTCATGGAAAGGCAGCCTATAAGAGGTTAGTCTGAGAGGAGTGTAAACTGGGAAGGGAACTGGTCCAACTGGTTGGTTCACAACATAATTTCCTTGTTATAAGTCAGACGGTTTGGTGTGGCTCACTTTATTACAGCAGGAAGAAGACTAAGGTACTTAGTACTCAACTCTGATTCATGATGTATCAGAAATATGCATCACTTTGAATCTTATCAGTAGGTTGATGGTTCGTTTTTTGTAAAAACACACGGTTAAAAATGTTAGTAAATAAATGGTTGCATTGCTGTTTGTCAAAACTACTATTCTTTATCCAAAGTGACTGATAGTGAATTCAGACACAGGTCATTAAGGGGTTAGACAGTACAGAGACAGGTCATTAAGGAGCAGGTAGGGGTTAGAATGTACTGAGACAGATCATTAAGGAGCAGGTAGGGGTTAGACAGTACAGAGACAGGTCAATAAGGAGCAGGTAGGGGTTAGACAGTACAGAGACAGGTCATTAAGGAGCAGGTAGGGGTTAGACAGTACAGAGACAGGTCATTAAGGAGCAGGTAGGGGTTAGACAGTACAGAGACAGGTCATTAAGGAGCAGGTAGGGGTTAGACAGTACAGAGACAGGTAATTAAGGAGCAGGTAGGGGTTAGACAGTGCAGAGGTCATTAAGGAGCAGGTAGGGGTTAGACAGTACAGAGGCAGGTCATTAAGGAGCAGGTAGGGGTTAGACAGTACTGAGACAGATCATTAAGGAGCAGGTAGGGGTTAGACAGTACAGAGACAGGTCATTAAGGAGCAGGTAGAGGTTAGATAGTACAGAGACAGGTCATTAAGGACCAGGTAGGGGTTAGACAGTACAGAGACAGGTCATTAAGGAGCAGGTAGGGGTTAGACAGTACAGAGACAGGTCATTAAGGAGCAGGTAGGGGCTAGACACTACAGAGACAGGTCATTAAGGAGTAGGTTGGGGTTGGATAGTACAAAGACAGGTAATTTAGGAGCAGGTAGGGGTTAGACAGTACAGAGACAGGTCATTAAGGAGCAGGTAGGGGTTAGACAGTAGAGACAGGTCATTAAGGAGCAGGTAGGGGTTAGACAGTACAGAGACAGGTCATTAAGGAGCAGGTAGGGGTTAGACAGTACAGAGACAGGTCATTAAGGAACAGGTAGGGGTTAGACAGTACAGAGACAGGTCATTAAGGATCAGGTAGGGGTTAGACAGTACAGAGACAGGTCATTAAGGAACAGGTAGGGGTTGGACAGTACAGAGACAGGTCATTAAGGATCAGGTAGGGGTTAGACAGTACAGAGACAGGTCATTAAGGAACAGGTAGGGGTTAGGGGGCCTACAGGTTGGACAACAGACATTGGGGATCAAACCAAGAACCTTTCAGCCTGGAGTCAAGCACCTGGTTATCGTTGAAATAATAGTGTTTCATTATTCTGTTTTAGGATTGGTCCTAAATAAGAAGTGTCCCTGGGTGACTTTAACGGTAGGCATCTTATTATTATTACTATACTATAGGCTACTTTATTTATATTATAATTATTAAATTCACCCTGTCATGACTATTTAAATAACTTCCCATGTTGTAGACAAGTGTGGTTTTGTGTCACTAGGATAACGATGTAACTGATGCTCTAGATAGTTTTCAGGGACTAACAGTAAAAGTGCTTCCATGTTAACTCCTATCACAGACCTCTGAAAGCGTAGCGTTGTGACACTCAGCTGTTTCAGCTGGGCAGGAGTCAGAGACTGCTCACCCTATGCTAAATTTGTTTTTGGACACTTTGGAAACATTATAAGGTGAGTCCAACATATTGACTAAAATCCTCATGAAGCTGTCCTGTCTGCAGGGCTTCATGTTGTACTTCCTGTTGGATGGACATTTCAGCTTGAAGCAACACAAATATATAAAATATATAAAACAGTTACATTAGAACGAGTTAAAAAAGTTATTTTACTAATGTTATACAATTTAAAAAATAAGATAATGTTTTCTGTTTTTACTTGATAAAACAATTGTTTTCTAGGAATGGCCTCTGCTACTTCCTGTTATGAAGAAGACTTTTCATGTTCAATCTGTCTGGATGTGTTCAACAGCCCAGTTACCACTCCATGTGGACACAACTTCTGTAGAACCTGTATTACAACGTTCTGGGATGACCAAGTCCAGTACAAATGTCCTGTTTGTAACAAACTGTTCCAGACAAGACCTGATTTACAGGTCAATACCTTCAGATCAGAGATGGCTGATCAGTTTAGAAGGTCTGTACGAGTCACAGAGCAGCCTTGTGTTGAACCAGGAGAAGTTCCCTGTGACGTCTGTACTGGGACCCAGCTGAAGGCTGTGAAGTCCTGCCTAGTGTGTTTTACCTCTTACTGCCAAACCCACCTTGAGCCACATCAGAGAGTCACAGGCCTGAAGAGACATCGGCTGGTCGAGCCTATGGACCGTCTGGAAGACAGGATGTGTAAGAAACACGACCGACTTCTGGAGCTCTTCTGCCAGACTGAACAGGTGTGTGTGTGTCAGTTCTGCACAGAGGGTGACCACAGGTCCCATCCTGTTGTACCTCTAAAGGAGGAATATGAAGTGAAGACGGCCCAGCTGGGGAAGATAGAGTCTGAAGTTCAGCAGATGATCCAGGAGAGACAACGAAAGATTCATGAGATTTCAGATACAGCTTACCGCAGCAAAGCAGACGCAGACAAAGAGATAGCTGATGGTGTGCAGGTCTTCACTGCTCTGAAGCGCTCGATTGAAAAGTGGCAGGATGAGTTCAACCAAACAGTTAAAGAGAAACTGAAATCCACAGAGAGAGAGGCTGAAGACCTCATCAAAGAGCTGGAGCAGGAAATAAAAGATCTGACCAATATAAGCTCAGAGGTGAAGCAGCTCTCACACACTGAAGACCACCTCCACTTCCTCCAGACCTTCAGATCCCTGAAGAATCCCCCACCCACCAGGGAGGTCCGTCCTCCGTCATACGTAGGGACCTTGAGGAGATCCCTGGATCAACTGGAGGAGACACTGAACATGGAGATGAAGAAGCTGCGTTCTGCTGAACTGAAGAGGGTCCAGCAGTATGACGTAGATGTGACTCTGGATCCTGATACAGCTCATCCCCAGCTCATCCTGTCTGAGGATGGGAAACAAGTCCATGTTGGAGGTGTAGAGAAGAAACTCCCAGACAACCCTAAGAGATTTACACGGTATCTATGTGTTCTCACGAGGCAGAGCTTCTCCTCAGGAAGATTTTACTTTGAGGTCCAGGTTAAAGACAAGACTGAATGGCGTTTAGGAGTGGCCAGAGAGTCCATCAACAGAAAAGATAAGATCATATTGACCCCTGAGATGGGTTACTGGACTATTTACTTCAACAGCGATGGGTTGGTATTTAAAGATAACCCTGATGTCCGTCTCCCTCTGAGAGCAGAGCTCCAGAATGTGGGGGTGTTTGTTGATTATGATGAGGGTCTGGTCACCTTCTATGATGTGGGAGCCAGGGTTCATATCTACTCTGCTATTGGCTGCACCTTTACTGAGCCTCTCTATCCATTCCTCGGTCGAGGTCTCTATGATTATGTAGGTATAAACTCTGCCCCCCTGATCATCTCACCTGTTTATCAAACAGACTAGGACTTTTGTTTGATAGTAAAATAATCAAACGACCAAAACAACTAATGTTGTTTCATGATTGAGAATCTCTGCTATGTGAGATCTGAGAGAACTGCATTAATGTATATAATGTATAATCTGCTGTCTTTTAACAAGGATCAATTTGTTAAGAAAATAACCCTTACTAATATAAAATGTAACCCATTAGAAATTCTTAGATTACACTCTATTGTTCAAGTGTAATGCTATTAAATTGTAAAAGGTTGCAGTTGTGTAGAACATGTTTGGATGATTAGTTTGTATAACATAATCTGTAGTTTTTTTAAACATTAGTTTATATTTCTGAATCATGAATGACAACATAATGAAATGTCTGTAAACCTTTCTCATTTCAACAATAAATTGCAAAAAATAGAATGGGTCATTCTCATTGGAATAAGTACATCATCAGTATAATATGTATTTAGTGTAATACATTCTCAGTGGAATAGATACATTCTCAGTACAATATGTATTCAGTGGAATACATTCACAGTACAAAATGTGTTCAGTTGAATAGGTAAATGTTCTTTGGAATATGTACATTCTCAGTACAATTTGTATTATTATGAGGGGAACAAAAAAATGCAAATTTGTTGCCTAAAGACCCTATTTTACACATTATGGGATTCATGGAAGGATTAAAATCATTGATCGATTGCACACGTTTGGTCAATGACTTAATGTCCACCGTACAACAACCCAACATGTGTTACACCTTACACAAAGGTCACAGTGACTACATGTAAAGATTCACCCCATGTGTGTGAGTACTGTGACTTTGTCTTGACAGCTCTCCTCTCCATCCTCTCCTCTTAGTTTCTCCTCTCTCCTTCCTCTCCCTTCTCTTCATCCTCTCTGCTCTCCTTTCTAGCTAATCTGGGATTATGTTCATTTTTGTCATGCAGACACATTGTGTAAACATTACAACAGTAAGCATATTTTGATTTGGTTAGTAAAATATTGTACTAGTGTATAGTACTTTAACTTTAATTTAGGTATACCATAATTAAAATAAATTGGCAAAGATTGGTCCATGACAGCAATGAGTTTACAAGCAAATGTCATGTATGTTAGAACTCAAACAATGATCCCGCACACAAACGCACACACGCACACACGCACGCAGACACACACACACACACACACACACACACACACACACACACCTCCTAACTATTCCAGCAGTACCAAAAAGAGAGGTGGGAGATCCCGTGACAACTGAAAAAAGAGTTAAATGAAACGTTACGAAACAAAACCTAAACTCTACGAGGTCTTTGTATGACAAGGTGAACCGCTGTATTCTAACATCTGGCCCAATGTAGGACTAGTAGTTAGTTAGTTTGAGCTCGCCACTGAGCCTCTCTCTTATGTTGGTAGTTAGTAGCTTTGATAAACGGCCTCACATCTTACTATTAAGTCATTTATCAGACGCATTCATCCAAAGCTACTTACAGTGAATACAGATTCACATAGGCGCTGGAAGTATGGCGCTGAGAGTGCTGCAGCACCCCCTGTTGGCTGAGAGGGAAATAATATTGGAAATATTAATGTTGTTTTTAAAAACGTTTTGATTTATATATTATAGAAAAAACTTTTCTTAAGGCTGAGTAGCAGCTGGTCCTAAAATATATTTACTGAGTTGGTTGAGGGGTAGTAGGTCCTATAGACTCATCCTGCCAGTTTGAGTCAATTGTTATGCATTGCTAGGGTAACGTTGTCTTGATTTGGAGAACATGTTTTTTTTAAGGCTGATTGATGAATTGATGAATTTTGGGAGGAATTATACAGGATAGCCATTTGTGTATTTACGGTTTTATGATGTACACTGTATATAGACTCATGTTTAAATGATTGAATTGGATGATATTTTGTACCATACATGTACTGTTTTCTGCTGTCCCATCCCGTCTCCCCTTGCGTGCTCACATAGGTACATGTGCACGCATACACACACACACACACGCATGCACGCACACACACACACACACACACACACACACACGCATGCACACACACACACACGCACACACACACACACACACACACTCACACACGCATACACACACACACACACACACACACACACAGTATTATTTAATACATCTATTCATAAACACACAGACATAACATAAACTTCCACCCAAAAGGACCACAATGGAAACAAGCTCTTGGGCTTTATTGTGTTTGATCCCTTTGACAGTTGTCAATAAAGAATTGACAAATCTCGGGGCGGTGCGCTGGCACTCCGGACACGCCTGACAGTGCTGAGTGACGTCCCTCTTAACCCCGGGCCAGTAAACCCGCTCTAGGATTGTGTCCCTAGTCTAGTCCATGCCTAGGTGAGCCCCTAGTACATGGGAATGGGCCATGTAAAGGACTTTGCTCATGTAGGGGTGGGGGCACCACCAACTGCTGGGTCACTGCCCCCCCCCCCCCCCCCCGCCCCCCCTCTACTACCCGATAAAGCAAGCCCGCCCTGGTGCTGGAATGGGGGTGGGGTGGGTTACTCACCGACTCCCGGGCCTGGCCGTCACGGGCGAGGACGTGGCTCCAGGCGTGCTTCAGGGCGTCGTCCTGCAGTTGGGCGGTGGTGAACTGCCCGGGCCGTTCCCCCCCCCCCCCCCCCCCCCCCCCACCACCCCAAGTCAGAGACCTCTGTGAGTGGGGAGCCCTCCCCCGGGAGTCACGGGTCACGGGGTCTGGGGGGGGGGGCCTGGGGGAGGCCCCGTGGAGTCCGTGTGGTGGGGCCCTCCCATCGGCGGTTTGGGACCGTCCCTCACGGGGCCGTCGCCCTCTCCGGACGACTCGCCACAGGCGGGTGGGATGGGTCGGCCGCGTGGCCTCAGCTGGGGTCGGGGGGCCAGGGGCCTGGCTAAGGGCCCCAGAGCCGGTGGAAGGGGGTGGGGGGGTGTAATACAGGCCCGGACGCCACTCGTCAGCGTAGCGTCACTGCCCCTCCGAGGGGTTGGTCCAGGTTCTCGTTCCGGGTAGCTGCGCTCCAACGTCCGTTCCCCAGGGCGGCTCCGGTTCTAGGGAGGAGGAGGGAAACGGTCCTCTACCCGCGAGCATCCTCTCCCCCAGGCTGTTGGGTGTTCGTGGCGTTCGGCTGCGTTCTCCGCTCTGTGACACACGACACACACACGCAGCCCGTTTACACGTTTGGTAGGACAAACCTTAAAACAAGTCACCCCGAGTCCGGTGTCTGCTGGCGTTCCTCCTCCTCCTCCTCCTCCGTCGCAGGTGTTTCCCACGGCGCTGAGTGGGGCCAGCGCTAATGCGCTCCCGGGGGCCAGCTGGGGGAGAGCGGCGGTCTGCTCCGTCTACCAGCGCTCCCCTGGGCCGTCTGGGCCGCTGCGCTGGAGCCGGGCTGACACAATGTCTTGAAACACATCTCTAGTGGGACTGCTGATGTCTTCTGTGTCTCTCTCCATTTCTGTCTGACCAAAGACATCCTGCAGAGAGAGAGAGAGAGAGAGAGAGAGTGAGTGAGAGAGAGAGAGAGAGAGAGAGAGAGAGAGAGAGAGAGAGAGAGAGATTAACTTTAATTCATCGTTTGGATGGAAGACTCAGGCCTAATGCTGTTGACAGAGACACACATCGATGACAGTCATCTTCCCTGTAGGAGAGAGATAGAGAGAGAGAGACAGAGAGAGAGAGACAGAGACAGAGAGATTATTCAGTACAATACAGATTGAGAGAGAGAGATTATTCAGTACAATACAGATTGAGAGAGAGAGAGATTATTCAGTGCAATACAGATTGAGAGAGAGAGAGATTATTTAATACAACACAGATTGAGAGAGAGATTATTCAGTACAATACAGATTGAGAGAGAGAGAGATTATTCAGTACAATACAGATTGAGAGAGAGAGATTATTCAGTACAATACAGATTGAGAATATAGCTATTCTACTGAATACATATTGTAGAGAATGCTCCTTTTCCAATTAATGTCTCATTCTACTTTTGTAAACTTGAATTGAAATCAGAAAAGTTTAGAAACATTTTATTATGTTATCAAAATTAACACTTCACATTGTCAATATTTTCTACTTCCTGTAGTCGTTTGCAATTTGATATCATTAAACGTATAAAAAACAGGAACAAGAGGAGAGGGGACAGAGAGATGGAGAGAGAAATGAACTTTAACTGAACATTTAGATTGGAAGACGCAGAGCTAATGCTGTTGACACAGAGACATCGATGACAGTCAGCTTCACTGTAGGAGAGAGGGAGGGAGAGGGAGGGAGGGGAGAGAGAGGGGGAGAGAGGGGGAAAGAAGGAAGGTGGGAGAGAGGAAGGGGGGAGAGATAGGAGAGGATAGAGCGAGAGAGGGAAGGTGGGAGAGAGAGAGGGAGGGAGGGAGAGGGGGAAAGAGGGAAGATGGGAGAGAGCGAGGGGGAGGAAGGGAGAGAGATATAAACTTTAACTGAACATTTAGATTGGAAGACACAGGCCCAATGCTGTTGACACAGAGACATCGATGATAGTCAGCTTCACTGTAGGAAAGAGGGAGGGAGAGGGAGGGCGGGGGGAAGAGGGAATGTGGGAGGGAGAGAGCTATGAACTTTAACTGAACATGGAAGATACAGTGTTATAGTACGGAACGAGGGTCCCAAATGCAGGACACAGGAGACAGAGACGAAGGAGGGTTCAAAGGGATTTATTCACGGGAAGCAGACAGGGGCTGGGCTAGTCGCGGTCAGGCGGGCAAGAGTTGGGCGGCAGGCGGACAGTCAGGCGGACAGGGGCTGGGCGATAGGCGGGTGGTCGGGCAGGCCAAGGTCACAGCAGGTACCGGAATCCAGAGGGAAGCTGGACACAGGAAGAGGGAAAGCTAGGGACAGGCAGAGAGAGAGAGAGAGAATCACGAGAGTCAGGATTGCGTGAACGAAGATACTACCGGGTGGAGAGTAACAACGAACTGGCGCCGGCTGCTAGGAAGCGCGGTGGAGAAATAGGGAGCGTAGATTGGTGATTGCTGGCAGTGTGTGTAAACAGAAGCACGTGGAGAAGTGGCAGCCGGCGGCCGCTAGGTGGCGGCAGTGGACGGAGTGACACACAGGCCCAATGCTGTTGACACAGAGACATCGATGACAGTCAGCTTCATTCAGCTTGTAGGAGAGAGGGAGGGAGAGGAAGGGAGGGAGGGGGGAAGAGGGAAGGTGGGAGAGAGAGGGAAATGGAGGAGAAAAGAGTTGAAGAGAGAGGAGAGACACAGAGGGAAGGAAGAGGGAGGGAGAGAGTGCGAGGAGGGGAAGAGAATGAGAGAAGGAGGGAGAGAGAGCGAAGGAGAGTAAGGAGAATGTACCTATTCAACTGAATACATATTGTACTGAGAATGTACCTATTCTACTGAATACATATTGTACTGAGAAGGTACCTATTCTACTGAATACAAAGGGTAATAAAAGTTTAATAGAAGAGTTCTCAACAGCTTTATTCTTTGTCATTCATTGGTTGCTATAACTATATAAGCCTAATTATAAAGGGTAATGAAGGTTTAATAGAAGAGTTCTCAACAGCTTTATTCTTTGTCATTCATTGGTTGCTATAACTATATAAGCCTATAAAGGGTAATGAAGGTTTAATAGCGCACCGCGGTGATGTTAGTTGGACGATGTTGTCTTCAAAACCAAATAGGTGGTTGAAATAGATTTGGTTCAGATTAGTCTTGGTGTAAAGACCGGACATTGGACAATATTTCACACTATTAGATCGCTGATAACGATATTCGTGTTGAAAATCCCTCTGATTCTTCACTGACACGGACGTGGCGCAACAGTGTATGCCGCAGAATGCCTGCAGAAGAGCGCGTCCATGAGTCCATCCGAGCTGCTGAAGGAACGCGGAAGGCGCGGGCACGCTACCGCCATGTTGTTCCCGCGGCTGGTCTCTTCTCATTGGTTGGCCACATCCACGCTACCTGTGCTGTGTGAGGTTCAGAGGCTGACACCTGATACTGCCTCATGAGCAGCATCAACGTGATGTACTGGCGGCTCAGACCGCTACAAAAGACAACTAAACACTGGTTCACTTGAGGAGAAGCATTTAGCATTTAACACAAGTTATTGTTACTTATACCACGTTCACCACCAAGAGACTTATTACACTCATCTATTCTCGTATCCTATTCTTTCTCCTAATAAACACAACGATGACCTATCAGTCAGTCAGTTTCTCTGCATGGAGAGCAGTAGTACCAGACATAGGCTTATATAGTTATAGGAACCAACAAATTATAAAGAATAAAGCTGTTATGAACTCTTCTATTAAACCTTCATTACCCTTTATAATTAGGCTTATATAGTTATAGGAACCAACGAATGATAAAGAATAAAGCTGTTGAGAACTCTTCTATTAAACCTTCATTACCCTTTATAATTAGGCTTATATAGTTATGGGAACCAACGAATAATAAAGAATAAAGCTGTTGAGAACTCTTCTATTAAACCTTCATTACCCTTTATAATTAGGCTTATATAGTTATGGGAACCAACGAATAATAACGAATAAAGCTGTTGAGAACTCTAGCCATACTCTTGGTGCATGGCGATGCATCTCATACACAGAACACACAGATAATTTTATTTTTATAGGTCTATATTCCTACAGTTTGAGAGACAAATTCTCGCTCTGAACCACAACCAGGGTTTTCTTTCTGCATTATGTGATTATTCTAGTAACGTTGACTAAAGAGCACAGGTTACTAAGTTTAAGATAATTGAAGACATGCTAAGACGGAACAAGATAAGTGTTTATATTGGTAATGATAAGAATTGTAGGTAATATAATTATATAGAATAATGAGCACTGTCAATAACCTCCTATTTATAACAGCCTACTTTTATATATAACAAGTATATATTTAAAGTAATAATAACTCAAGTAGCAGTAAAATAATTCATCAGATAATGACTTGAGGAAGAGTAAGAAAGTATGTAGTGAAAAGACTACTCAAGTACTGAGTTACTTCATACCAAATGATTTATTGTTGTAATAAGCAGAGCAAGATGAACGTAAATAGACAAATATTACACTGTATATGCTTGTCCAATATACATTAACAATGTATAAAATAGCATGTATCCCTTCAAATAAAACAACACACAATAACACGTTAAATCTTTACAAAATATCATGAATGAAGGCAAATACAGACACAACAAATCTCTCTCTCTCTCAGACTTGAGTAAAATCAAAAAGTAAGTTACATTACATCTTTAAAAAAGTAAATGAAGTAAATTAAAGAGTAAATATAATCTCTTCATGTATGTATGTGTGTGTACTATGTGATTGTGTGCGTGCACTATGTGTGTGTAATATGCGTGTACTATGTGTGTGTATGTGTGTACTATGTGTGTGTGTACTATGTGTGTGTATGTGTGTACTATGTGATTGTGTGTGTGCACTATGTGTGTGTATGTGTGTACTATGTGTGTGTGTGTACTATATGTGTGTGTACTATGCGTGTACTGTGTGTGTACTATGTGTGTGTGTACTATGTGTGTGTGTACTATGCGTGTACTGTGTGTGTACTATGTGTGTGTGTATTATGTGTGTGTGTACTATGTGTGTACTGTGTGTGTACTATGTGTGTGTGTACAATGTGTGTACTATGTGTGTGTACTATGTGTGTGTGTACAATGTGTGTGTGTACTATGTGTGTGTACTATGTGTGTGTGTGTGTGTACTATGTGTGTGTACTATGTGTGTGTACTATATGTGTGTACTATGTGTGTGTGTACTATGTGTGTGTGTTTGTATGTATGTGTGTATACTTCTATGTACTGTACGTCCTGCGTGTGCGCCTTTTCTTTTCTCCTACAACCGACACAGAGACACTGAGTCACCCCCATACCCCAATAACCCAAACCCAGGGAGGAGGTCCTCCTGGGTGAAGGTGGCCTGGAAGGTGTGGATGTGTGTCAGTGTGTCTGAGGACCCTCCTACATCTGGGGACACTCTGTAGAAGGACAGAGTGCCAGCAGGCCGGTCCAGATACACTCCTACTCTGTTAGAGCGAGGGGGGGGGAGACGTATGTCTGTTCTACTACCGTTGTACCGGGCAGAGTCACCATCATCATCACAATAAAGACTCCAGGAGTTGTTGTTCCCTCCAAGCCAGCTGTCATCACCCCCTCCTCTCCTTGTGATTCCTCTGTATGTCACTCCTATAAGAACACTTCCTTCCCACTCTACCTCCCAGTAACACTGGCCAGTCAGACCCTCTCTACACAACACCTGGTACCAGTAGTCAAATCTCTCTGGGTGATCAGGATACGACTGGTCCTCTCTAACCCGTGCCACCTTTCTGTTGTCCTCAGACAGAGAGAGTCGTCTGTGGGCTGTGTTTGGGTCCAGTGTGAGTTCACAGGCATCTGATGGGAGAACAAGACATGATTAGCTGCTGAATAAATCTTCAACATCATCATCATCATCACTAGTACTGTTGTCTTGCATACTTCTTATTCCTCTCCTTTTGCACGTGCCATCTACTCTACAAACATTACCATAGAAAGACTAAATAAGATCTTATGACAGGTACTATAGTGGACTAGTGTGCTATAGCTTTAAAAAAAAGTAGCGCATATTGTTTTTAGGATAATTTAAGTTAAACTTAAATGTAAATCCCGTGTGTGTGAGTGGCTGTTCCAGTCAAAACATTGAAGCCTTTAATATTTTTTAAACTGAATCTACTCCCGCAATATTTACAACACATACACAACTAATTAGCAGTAGTCAATATACTTTTCAAGATTGGCTGGAAATTAACTGTTGGTACCATAGAACTGGTTCATACATACTATACATACATAGTCATATACACATACCTACACATACATACCTACACACACATACTAGACATAAACACACAGAAGCATAGGTATACATACATTTAGACAAGTACACATACGTATACACAAGCACACATACATGCTATTTCAATGATAAAGCATGTTTGATGAATCAAACTAAACAGATACTTACACTTCTTTAGAGCTGGTTTCAGCCTCCACACTCCACCGTGCTCCACCCTGGGGGGGAAACAAAGTGAGAGCAGCATGTTGAAACATTCACCTCCATCATCTCCTGTCTCATCACTTTCTACACAACATGAGTTCCAGCTGCGTTTTCAAACCACTTCATCTAGCAGCTGGTTGAATCCTTGTAGGAGACATTGTCCCTGAGTGGTGAGCTGTCCTCTCCATACCTGAGAGTGTCCAGTCTCCAGCGTGGATCCTCCAGTCCAGCAGAGAGCAGCGTAACTCCTGAGTCTCCTGGGTGATTGTAGCTCAGGTCCAGCTCTCTCAGATGGGAGGGGTTGGAGCTCAGAGCTGAGGCCAGAGAAGCACAGCCTTCCTGTGTGACCAGGCAGCCAGACAAGCTACGCACGCGCACACACACACACACACACACACACACACACACACACACACACACACACACACACACACACACACACAGGATTTAATTATTATCTGAATCTGTTAAATGTCCTCTGATATGGAACTTGTGGTGTAACTGTTTATTGAGTCAAACTGACCTGAGAGTTTCCAGTGTACAGTGTGGACTCCCCAGTCCAGCAGAGAGCAGCTTCACTCCTGAATCCTGCACATCATTGGTACTCAGGTCCAGCTCTCTCAGACTAGAGGAGTTGGAGCTGAGAACTGAGGCCAGAGCTTCACAGCATCTCTCTGACAGATGACAGCCATTCAGCCTTCACACACAATAAACACAACATGTTAGGAACTGGGATTAAAAAAACATAACTCTTTTACTTTAACATAATGAAGGACTTCTGTTCAAATCTTTTATTTGAAATGTTTGATTAATGTAACTAATATATACTAGTCAATATATTAGATCCTACTGTTTATTCAATATTGGGTGTAAAATGTACAACATTGAATAGTTGTTTTGTAGTGTTTGAAAATCGTTTTGTCTATTAATATTACTTTTTATTGTAGTATTAATATTGTTGCGTGTATTGTAAAACATGTCATTAATAAATCTACAGAGATGTAGATGTTTTCTACATTATTAGAAGTTATTTTCCAACATAATGTATACTGTGTTAAATTTCTTTATCAGAGCGAGCAGGAAAACATTTTACGAGCACGAGAGCAAAGACAGCATTTGTGCGCACGGGGCGTCAGTTGCGTGCTGCTTCACTTCACGTGCGCGCTCAATGAATCGTTTCTTCCTCACAGGCTTTATTATTGCTCTCGTGATCAGAGAAATACTGAGCGCGAGTTCAGTTACAGTGGTTACAATAATGATTTGTGCGCGCGTGAAAAGTTATATTTACTCGCAACTTTTGTCCCTGATATGCCGCCATAAACACTGCAGGCCTGTACGGCTCGGTGTCGCAACATGTTAGACTGTTCGCTCTTAACGTGAGCAAAACAAAGTCCCGGTACCGTTATAGGGAGAGGAGACGACGGATGAAGAAACTGGAATCCCGGGATGATCTTCGTCAGGGGAACCGCGCGCTACCTGATCCCCTGCTGTGGACTATCCTCGTGCGCTACTCTGATGATTTATATCCCGTTCAGAGGATGCTAAGGCGGTTAGCAAACCAAGCTAGCTTTACACCAAACGACCAAAACATCCCCGACACGAACAGAAACACGAATAAAACAATCCCCAAATCCACTCTCTCCCGTCCTCATTTAACCGTCAAACAACTAACAAGTAAATGTTTAAATATAATTTAGCTGGGCGATCTCTACAGAGAATAAAGTACTCTCCTCCTTTGTCCTGCTCGCTCGTGACCTCTCACCCTTCCCCAAATGACCTGGAAGTCTCTATATCAACCCTTCCTATTGGTTAAACCCAAATAGAGTCCATTTAACCAAATGTACTGAACAAGGTTTGCATGTTTTAAAATAGTGAGTTAACTGTTACTAACAATGAATGTATTTTTATGAATGTATCCTACATTTCAGCACTAACTTAGTTATAAATATAGGTATATATTTGAATACAGCTGTATTTAATAAACACATATTATATATTCTTGGCTTTCCTTATTTATTATTTCAGAACAAATATAGCTTTTATAAGTTTGTCTCTTCACTCTGGTTACAAAATATAACAATATTTTTATGTGGCCTATTCATGTTTGGGAATAAATGTTTAGCAATTTGAATAATGAACACTGAACACAGTAAGCTTCTAAAAATATATTTTGTGTGAAAATTGCAAGTTTCAAATCATTTAAAAAAGATTTTCCCAGAGACCCTCCAAAATGTTGCTGTTGAGGCTTTCAGGGGGAATTAGGTGTCCAACTAGGGGTCTGAGACCCTTCCGAGACCCCCTATATTTGGACCCTACTCTTAACTATCACCGTCCCGTAAACGGGGGATGGTGGGAGGAGACTATTATTATAATTTGTTTTCATGTTTAAATTTAGGATTTAGAAGTTGCAAGCATATGGATGTATAAAATATCCACCTAAACAACAAGGTGTAACATTTCTATGATACCAAAGTCATGAATGTGGTCATCGCAGGTACTGAGTTATAAGCTGAGTCCTCATACCTTATACCTTGTTATACCTTGTGGTATAACTGTTTGCACATTGAGTAAAACTGACCTGAGAGTTTCCAGTGTACAGTGTGGACTCCCCAGTCCAGCAGAGAGCAGCATCACTCCTGAATCCTGCACATCATTGGTACTCAGGTCCAGCTCTCTCAGACTAGAGGAGTTGGAGCTGAGAACTGAGGCCAGAGCTTCACAGCATCTCTCTGACAGATGACAGACATTCAGCCTTCACACAAAATAAACACAACATGTTAGGAACTGGGTTTCAAAGGACTTACCTCTTTTACTTTTAACGTAATGAAGGAATTGTGTTGAAATATTTTATTAGAAATGTTTTATTAATTTAACTTATATATTCTAATCAATACATTAGACCATTATGTTTATTCAATATTGGGTGTAAAATGTACATTTTGTATGTTAATTACTTTTTATTGTAGTATTGTCTAAATTGTGTATTGCATTGTAATATATGGATGTATCAGTACATCTACAGAGGTGTTTTGAATATTATTAGAAGTTATATTCCAATATAATATATATTGTCTTTTGAGGAGAAGTGCGCACGGGGGCGTCAGTTGCGTGCTGCTTCACTTTACGTGCGCACTCAATGAATCGTTTCTTCCTCACAGGCTTTATTATTGCTCTCGCGATAAGAGAAATACTGAGCGCGAGTGCAGTTAGTGTTTACAATAATGAATTGTGTGCATGGATGTGTTTGTTGTGCGCGCAGTCATTTTTGTTTGAGACTTTTGTCAGTGATATGCCGCCATAAACGTTGCAGGCCTGTACGGCTCGGTGTCGCAACACGATAGACTGTTCGCTCTTAACGTGAGCAAAACAAAGTCCCGGTACCGTTATAGGGAGAGGAGACGACGGATGAAGAAACTGGAATCCCGGGATGATCTTAGTCGGGGGAACCGCGCGCGCTACCTGACCCCCTGCTGTGGACTATCCTCGTGCGCTACTCTGATGATTTATATCCCGTTCAGAGGATGCTAGGCGGTTAGCAAACCAAGCTAGCTTTACACCAAACGACCAAAACACCCCAGACACGAACAGAAACACGAATAAAACAATCCCCAAATCCACTCTCTCCCGTCCTCATTTAACCGTCAAACAACTAATAAGTAAATGTTTCAATATAATTTAGCTGGTCGATCTCTACAGTGAATAAAGTACTCTCCTCCTTTGTCCTCGTCTCTTCCCTCACTCTCCTTTTTCCGCTCGCTCATGACCTCTCACCCTTCCCCAAATGACCTGGAAGTCTCTATATCAACCCTTCCTATTAGTTAAACCCAAATAGAGTCCATATAACCAAATGTACTGAACAAGGTTAAAATAGTGAGTTAACTTTTATTAATAATAAATGTATACATATTAATGTATCCTACATTTCAACAATAACTAATAGCTATATATTTGAATTCAGCTGTATTTAACTATTACAAACTATTATTATTAAGGCTTTCCTCATTTATTATTTCATAATAAATATAGCTTTTATGAGTTTATCTCTTCACCCTGGTTACACAATATAACATGATTTTCCTGTAGCCTATTCATATTTGTTTATTAGTTTAACATATATTTACTAAATCTTTAGATCTATTAATATTAAAAACGTATTCGGTGTAACATGTTAAAAAGCTGTTCTCGATTGTACTTCTATACTCTAGTAGTATGTATATTGTGTTGTGTGTATTGTTATACATGTTATGAGTGAACCTACAGATATGTTTTGTATGTTATTATAACTTAAAAATTCTAGTATTATGTATATTATATTGTGTGTATTGTAATACATGTCATTAGTACAGCTACAGAGATGTTTTGTACATTATTATAACTTTTATATTCTAGTATAATGTATATTGTGTTGTGTGTATTGTAATACATGTTATGAGTGAACCTACAGAGATGTTTTGGAGGCTTTGACCACTGGCAGCAGCCTCAGAAGACCCTCCTCTGAAGCAGAGTATTTATTCAGGTCAAACACGTCCACCTCCTCTTCTGATGACAGTAAGATGAAGACCAGAGCTGACCACTGAGCAGGGGAGAGAGCTTCTGTGGAGAGTCTTCCTGATGTCAGGTACTGTTGGATCTCCTCCACTAGAGAACGGTCGTTCAGCTCATTCAGACAGTGGAACATATTGATGCTTCTCTCAGGAGAGAGATCTCCACCTATCTTCTTCTTGATGTAACGGATTGTTCTCTGATTGGTCCATGAGCTACTTTCTGTCTGTCCCAGCAGTCCTCGTAGGAGAAACTGATTGGTCTCCAGAGAAAGGCCCAGGAGGAAGCGGAGGAACAAGTCCAGGTGTCCGTTCTCACTCTGTAAGGCCTTATCCACAGCACTCTGGTAGAGCTTGACCTTTTTTTTGTTTGTTTTTTTTGTTTCTAACAACAATAGACCACGGGGATTGTGGTTTTCCTGAGAGCAGATTGACACCAGTGTCGATAAAGGACAGAAAGACATAAAGGGCAGCCAGAAACTCCTGGATGCTCAGATGGACAAAGCAGAACACATTGTCCTGGTACAGACCACACTCCTCTTTAAAGATCTGGGTGAACACTCCTGAGTACACTGAGGCTGCTCTGATATTGATGTCACACTCTGCCAGGTCTGCCTCATAGAAGATCAGGTTGCCTTTCTCCAGCTGGTTAAAAGCCAGTTTTCCCAGAGAAACAATGATCTCCCTGCTCTCTGAACTCCAGTGTGGATCTGTTTCAGCTCTCCCATGATACTTCCTGTCCCCCTGTATGGCCTGAACCCTCAGGAAGTGGCTGTACATCTGAGTCACAGTCTTGGGCATATCTTCTCCTCTCTGGGAGGTTTTGAAGAAGTCCTCCAGAACTGTAGCAGTGATCCAACAGAAGACTGGAATGTGACACATGATGTGGAGGCTTCGTGATGTCTTGATGTGGGAGATGATTGTGCTGGCCAGCGTCTCCTCTCTGAATCTCTTCCTGAAGTACTCCTCCTTCTGTGGGTCGGTGAACCCTCTCACCTCTGTCACCATGCCTACACACTCAGCAGGGATCTGATTGGCTGCCGCAGGGCGTGTGGTTATCCAGATGCGAGCGGAGGGTAGCAGGTCGCCCCTGATGAGGTTTGTCAGCAGCACGTCCACCGAGGTTGGCTCTGTGACATCAGTCCAGATCTGGTTGTTCTGGAAGTCCAGAGGAAGTCGACACTCATCCAGACCATCCAAGATGATGACAACTTGAAACCGGTCGTATCTGCAGATTCCTGCTTCTTTGGTCTCAATAAAGAAGTGATGAAGAAGTTCCACTAAGCTAAACTCTTTCCCTTTCAGTAAATTCAGCTCTCTGAAAGTGAAGAGAAATGTGAAGTGTATGTCGTGGTTGGCTTTGCCTTCAGCCCAGTCCAGAGTGAACTTGTGTGTTAAGACAGTTTTACCAATGCCGGCCACTCCAGTAGTCATTATTGTTCTGATTGGTTGATCTTGTCCAGGTAAGGGTTTAAAGATGTCATCACATTTGATTGGTGTTTCCACCTTGGCTGGTTTCCTGGAAGCTGTTTCAATCAGTCTGACCTCATGTTCCCTGTTGACCTCTCCACTGCCTCTCTCTGTGATGAAGAGCTCTGTGTAGAAGTCATTCAGAGGTGTTGGCTGTCCTGCTTTAGCGATTCCCTCAAACAAACACCTGAACTTCTCCTTCATATGAGACTTGATTTTATGTTGGCACACACACACTAAATGAGAAAACAACAGAAGACATCAGTTAATGGATGGTGACATCAGTGGAAACATGTCAATATTTCCTGTAAAATGATTAACTTCATGATATTTAGTGGATTCATTAAAGTTTTTCAGGATTATTTCAATATTTACACAGCAATATAATTGGTCTAAACGTAGTAATAATGATAGTGAATCAGTGGAAAGCGACTTGCTATGCTGATATAAGAAGATAGTGTTGCATCTCTTCCACTTAGTTATTCTGCTGTTGATCTGCAGTGTAATGTTTAACATTCTTTAACCTGATACCCCACAATAACCCTACATATCTGGATCAAACCATTTAACCTGATACCCCCACAATAACACTATATATCTGGATCAAACCATTTAACATGATACCCCCACAATAACCCTACATATCTGGATCAAACCATTTAACCCCCAAGAGGAAAGATATCTCCACATTAAAGAGTTAGAAATGTAGAAATCTCACCTTATGTAATTTAGTCTGAACTGTGCAAAAAAAAGAGTTTCATACTGCTCTTCAAAATAAGTATTTATTCTCTGTTTTTAAGATAAGAGTATCTTCTGCCCTTCAAAAATATTTGTCCTCTCTCTTCAAAATAACAGTATCTTACCGGCCCACAGTGTGTCGGCCAGTTCCTCCTGGTTCATCTCCATCAGGCAGAGCTTTGTGATGTCTACCACTCCCTCTATGGCGCGCCTCCTCTGCTCCTCGTTCTGATCATCCACCTCCTCCTCCCTCTGACTCTCTGAGCATTGTGGGTAATCTGGGAAGAGAACCCTCCAGAGCTTCTTCAGCTCCTTATCTAGAAAAGCATGTGCGTTCTCCTCAGCCCTCTGCAACAGAACAAACATCAAGGAGAACTTTACTCTGAACTAACTGAGGACATCAGAAGCATCTGTCCTAGATTCACGTCCCGCTGGTCTAAAGAGGGAAGCCTGGAGACTATTAGCACCACAAGAGATGCTTTTTAATGTTCATGTAGAGCTAAAGTCAAATATCTTGTTGGACATTTACACACCTTGATCAGCTCTGTTTGACGCTGCTGTACAGACTGAGCACTGGTAACCTTTGACCTCTCCTGGTATTGTCTGTGGAGAACACACACATATACACACACAATCTATTGTATTATTCCTGACTTGTAAACATCAGTATTGATAGTCTAATAAAAACCAACTAGTCTGTTTTCATCGTCTGTTTTAAACGGCTACCTCTTCTTTCTGGATGGGCGTCCATCTTTAAAGTGAGGAGGTCTATCCATAGACCTGTCACTCTTCATGGAGACACAGCTGGGTCCAGGGGAGTCTGCTTTCTCCTGTCTCCTTCTAGAAAAACAAACACCATCTTGAAGTTAGGATTTGTGGATGTCGTTTCATTTGATCATTTATTGCAGGGCTACTCAACTACCTTCTCATGAGGGTCAGATTATTGAAATGGAAATACAAGGGGTCTGAAAATGAAGTTATGGCATTAAAGCATTTACATGTTGCCACAAAAAAACACTAAACACCCTTCATACTGTGTTTACTCACAATGTGTTTAGCTAGGATAGGGCAGTCAGTTTATACATTTCTACACAGACCTGTGTAATTCTTCATGTATTATTTGTTTCAATAAATTACTTCACCTCAAAATATAAATTCAAAACTGATTAAATAAATCAGGCATTTCGAAATACATTGAACCTTTTGACATTAAACCTGTAAAATCTGCTACAAGTAACCTTATTATTAATTTTATTCATACTATTCAAATCAACAGTCAAAATAAACGGCCTCAGCCATGAATCAATCTAGTACCAAGTGATCATGTGATCGGACATTGGTACTGTTCGGATGGACTAAATGTTCTTCTTCACCTCATCATCGGTCTCTACAGCATGCGGTCCTGTGAAGGGTTTCTTATTTGGACCAAGAAGCGACACGGAGGGAGGATATGGTACTGGTCTCTGGTTCCCAACAGGACCGGGCCGTTATAGCACCCTCTGGTGGTCGTTCAGAGAGGTTCTGCACTTTGATTCAACCAGCATCAGAACCACCGGGTGTGTTCCATTGAAGCTGGACTGATGCGTGATTAGGTGCCGTCTCACATTGTGTTCTTCTGTTACTATTATAGCCGTGTTGCAGATCAACATATGGGCTTTGGTCCTTCATTACTAAACTCATATTTCACAGTCCAATCCTCCTTTAAATGTCGAGTTTCATTGTCTAACTTTAACCTTTCCAATGTGGACAACCACTTTTTAGCTCTGGAAACGCTTTGCCACAGCAGAGACAGACGTTGGCCCACGCACAGAGAGGGCGGGTCTTAGGGGCGGGACAAAGTGGATACAACTTTTTCCTATCGGAGGAAATTGAACTGGCTCTAATTCTTGCACAGAAACAGCTTTCTCCTGGGGGTAATTGATTCTGATTGTTTATGTTCTGATAAATTATCGGCGGGCCGGATCAAGATGATCAGCAGGCCGCTAGTTGAATAGCCCTGATTTATTGGCTGAATCCTCACCTTTCCTTAGAAGGTTGCTGATTTCCATCTTTAAGGTCAGGAGGATGATCCATAGAGCTGTCACTCTCCGTGGAGACACAGCTGGGTCCAGGGGAGTCTGCTCTCTCCTGCTGCTCTGGGCTTCAACACAACACACACACAGCTTTTACTCAGACTAATGATGGAGTCATGCAATATCACTGCAGAGCTCTGAGATGGACAACAGTCACAGACAGTGAGAGATCCTCTTCTTACCTCTTAGGTTTGCTCTGGAGGCAATGTTCCCCAGACAGAGTGGTTTTAGAGGTAGGACCCCCCTCCTCTCTCTCCTCATTCATAGTAGACTGGAGACCTGGACACAAACACAACTCATTGATCACTTTATTTGCCTTCTGAACTTTAGCTGTCTTTTAAGAGAGTAGATCATTGTAACTACATCACACTAAACCATCATAGACCATCAATAGTAACCCCACAACATAACCACACTGACCTCACTACAGTACAGATGTGTACAGCAGATGAGAAGATTAAACACATTGGAGACTGTAGCTGTGCTTAAACTACAATACAAAAAAATTGAATTAGCTTGAAGACTCATCGTAGTACAATTAAAAGTAAAGAATGTTTGAATCATTTTTCCACTGGAACAAAATCTGAATTCTGTCACTTTACTGAACCACAGATTCCATATAAATCAACTGGTGAAGCTCAATACATCGATATGGTATCCTCTTATTATCGTGATATAATAGTTTATTTCAGTATTACGAGGAGGCGCTGGCCAACGAGTCTCTTTCTCTCCCTCTATGGCTCCAGCTGTGGTTGAAACCACAGGAACCGAGTCTATACCTGCAGGAACCCCCCTGTGGAAGTGGTACAGTCCAGAAACACGTTACTGGGAGGATTTATAAACCTGGAATATCCCTAGTCGTCTGTGCGACGCACAAATATTTAACTTGTGATTTAAATATAAGGACATTCAAAGGATTTCTGTCATGTCCTTCTTTTCATTTTGAGTAGCATCAAGACAAAATAATCACTTGAATATTGAACGCAAAGTTCAATTTACCACACGGGTCAGAAAAGCACAACAGTGAAACATTAACTAACGTTGTATTTCTCTAAAGTAAACTGTCTTTAATTGATAAGCGTTACACTGACACATTTACCAAGATGAGATCATTATTATATACCAGTAACCTAAAGACAATATAAACTAGTAAACTGTAGGCCTACCTTATCTATTCCGTGATTAAAATACATTCTGCCCCAAACAGTATTAAGTTATAAAAGTATAAATGCAAGGGAAGAAACGGAGGTTGAAGTGTTTGAAAGATCGAGCTTCACGGCTGGTCACTGAGAAAGACAGACATTCAAATGAGGAAGTAGATTTGAACGTCTAAGGGAGGAAGCGATGGTAACAGTCAGCTGGCATCACGTGTTTTCAGGGAAAGAGAAGGTTTGAGACTTCAGACACGCACACATGCACGCACACACACAGACGCATGCACACAGACACACACACACACACACACACACACAAACACGCACTTACACACAATATAAGCGACAAGAATCCTGTGATGGGGTTTAAAAATACATTGTGTAGGAGCTTTTTCATTAGCTTGACCGTTTAATATGTTATTATGACTTTGTTGTTCCCTTTGCAGACACTAGGGGCGCTACACCTAATCAGACCAGGCATACACCATATAGGGGGACAGCTGTTGTTGTCAGGTGATGCACCTGGAAGGGCCTACGGTTGTTCACCAGAGCAAGAGAGAGACGACAGGATGAACCATGCTGTATGTGGTCTGCTTTGACTGAAATAGATGTACCACAACGTGAGTCCTGCCTGGACATTGGACTTCACATCGCCTGAGAACCCTGTTTAACCAGTGCATCAGGGAACGTTTTTCAGTTTGATTCATTTTGAAGAAACGTAAAAGTATAAAATAGAGAGAGCGCTGACATGTCAGTATTCACCTCATGCTCTGCATGCAAGATACTTTCAAACTCTGCAATAAACTGGTTTTCATCAACTACCAGTGTCCTAGTGTGGGAGGAGCCAAGCAAAGCCACATGGGTGGCGTGTGGCAGGGTCACCTGCTACCATCAGATTTTGTGCAGAAATAGTATTTTGAGACAAAAGATAACATATTATTGCTGTGTAATGTTGTGCTTCATAACATAACAATTGCTGCATGTTATTGCTGCAAGATCAAAAAGAAGATAGAGGCACTGCATGTTATATAGGCTATACAATAAGATACAAGCACTGCATGTTATATAGACCCTACAATATGATACACTGCATGTTATATAGACCCTACAATAAGATACACTGCATGTTATATAGGCCCTACAATAAGATACACTGCATGTTATATAGGCTCTACAATAAGATACACAGCATGTTATATAGGCCCTACAATAAGATACACTGCATGTTATATAGGCCCTACAATAAGATACAGGCACTGCATGTTATATAGGCCCTACAATAAGATACACTGCATGTTATATAGGCTATACAATAAGATACAGGCACTGCATGTTATATAGGCCCTTTAATAAGATACAAGCACTGCATGTTATATACGCCCTACAATGAGATACAGGCACTACATGTTATATAGGCCACACCCTAGTAAAACACCTGTTGGTAATTAGACTATCCTGTTATACCATTAGGATGAGAAAAACAGTCATGGGGCCTTCAGCGAACCAAAACCCTTAAACCAACAGAGGAGGAAATACAGCCAACCACTACAAGTAACGTGAAAATAACCATAAGGTATCATATCCCATAGACACTTCATACATTTAAAAATACATTTATGAATATGTATAGTAAATCTCTGATAGATAAACAGAAGACGTTTGACCTCAGCTCTAAATGGACATCATAAAGAACTTCCAAATCTAAATAGCCAATAAATAGAGATAAATGAGAAGTCCTGGTCTATATTCAGTCCATGAGGACACAGGTTCTCAGACGGAGGTCAAATAGTGTTCCCTCCTTACCAAGTGACCTCCTCTCGGTGGGAGGGGGGGGGGGGTGAAAGAGTTGGCAGCGCTGATCACATGTCGTCTACGCTACGTACACATATTTAACTTGTGATTTAAATATAAGGGCATTCAAAGGATTTCTGTCACGTCCTTCTTTTCATTTTGAGTAGCATCAAGACAAATGAATCACTTGAATATTGAACGCAATGTCTCAGAAAAACACAATATATTAAACATTAAATTAACGTTGTATTTCTCTATAGTAAAATGAGTTTGTAACATGTAATTGATAAGCGTTACATGGAACCGTTTCCCAAGATTAAATCATTGAATATACCAATAACCTAAACACAATATAAACTGTAGTAAACTGTAGGCTTACCTTATCTATTGCGTGATTACAATGTGTTCCGCCCCATACAGTATAAAGTTATAAAGTATAAATGCAAGGGAAGAAACAGAGGTTAAAGTGTTCCTAAAACAAGTAAATCAGGTAAAAGGGATTAAAAGACGATCTAGAGAAAGCTTGAGTTAAGGGCTCCTCATTGAGAAAGACACAAGTTCAAATGAGGAAGCAGACTTGAACAATGAGGAAGATACAGGACTGTGACGCACTGGGAAGTCTAGACAGCCAACCACAGCCTCAGATAACTCACAGGAATCACCCTCTCTCAGCCAACTTGCGTAACGTTTTTTTCTGGGAAATCAAAGATTTCAGACACGTGCATTCATGCACATGCATCCCCCCCCCCCCCCCCCCCCCAACACCACACACATACACACACACACACACACACACACAGTGGTGACCATATCAAGAAACACATCAAACGGCACAAAAGGCACCCGTTTTAGTGGAGGGATTTAGGGAGATGGAGAGAACAGGGATAGTGCAGGAGAGAACGGTACAAGGGCTGATAACAATACTGTGTAAGAAGGGAAGTAAGTTTGATTTAGGGAATTATAGGCGAGTTCGATTATTGAACGTAGATTATAAGATTCTGACCGAGAGAGAGAGAGCGAGAGAGAGAGAGAGAGAGAGAGAGAGAGAATAACTGACAGACACGGAGGAACCCCACCCATCTACAAACCAATTTAACACACACACACACACACACACACACACACACACAGTTCAACAGCTACCAACTCCGTTAAATCATTTAAATTAAATACATTAGATTCAGGGATTTATTTTTCAACTTTTAGATAATGTTTAAGATAATTAGCATCTAATCCAGTTTTAAATATACTTTTTCTTTGATTGCCATTAGGCCAGAGTGAGTTACTTCTACTTTAACCAGTTCAACTGTATGGGCTCTAAAATGTTATAATTTCACATAGAATGAATATTTCAATTTAAAATGATAGTTAAACCACCACAATCCCAGATTTCTATCACACATTATCAGCGATTGATATTCCACACACAAGTCAGTGCAATTGTGCTGCCTCAAGACACTCAGGCATTGTGGAGCTGTGATGTCTACTATTGCATCCTTGCATTGACGTTTTAAAGTTTGAATTCAGTGTCAAGCTCCCGTGTTAAATGTACACCAACGCCTGATTTCCATCAGAAAGGCTACAAGAGATGCTTTCTGGCCGACGGGGTTTCACGGCAGGTCAGACTGGGGTGTTGGCCTACAAACTGCTTTATTTAAATGTGGGCTACATGCGGGCAGCACTTTTCTACTTTAATAGGCTTAAATTGATTCTGTAAATAAAGATACAGTCACGTTTTTTACTTTATGATAGAACTAAAAACAACCAATATAAATATTTCACATTTGAATTAGTAGGCACATTTCTACTCACATCAGGTCCAGATGAGATGCTCCGTTTTACTTTGAAAACTCTTTGTGACCTGTGAAGCAGAGGAAGAGATGACCAAGTAGTCACAACACAGTTGACCAGAAA
Source organism: Lota lota (assembly GCA_026745465.1). Lineage (NCBI taxonomy): Eukaryota > Metazoa > Chordata > Actinopteri > Gadiformes > Lotidae > Lota > Lota lota. The sequence continues at coordinate 187,287 of JACYXH010000565.1, read as the reverse complement.
AGTGCACACAGGTTGTGGTTTCATGAACACAACAACATCACGGCGTCTGGGAGCCATCACACTGCCAAACGGTGGTGGACCCCAACGTGCTGTCCGCTTCCTCTGAACTGAAGCCAACCAGACGCAACCAATTAACCAATTAAGAAACGCACGCAGCGCGCGAGCTGCGGCATGTGAGCTAATTAGTCCAAGTCAACGCGGGGTCGGCGCCCTCTGGTTGCCTTGGTAACAGCGAGGGAGTCAATTTCAGCGCTGTGTTTGATCTTCAATGACGTCACTAAATGAAATGAAAGGAATAAGTGGGATTGGACCGATTTCGATGAAGCCTTCATGGTGGAGAAGTGAAGGTTGAGATCAATAAATAAATCAATGTAGCACTAAACAAATGTGGCATTATGAAATAAATGTTGCATTTCCTAAATAAATGTGACATTGAAGTAATAAATGTGGCATGATAAAATAAATATGGCATTACATAAATAAATGTGGCATTATGAAAAAAATAAATGTGGCATTAAATAAATGTGACCTTTTGAAATAAATGTGACATTTTGAAATAAATGTGGCATTAAATAAATGTGGCATTATGCAATAAATAAATGTGGCATTATGAACTAAATGTGGCATTATGAACTAAATGTGACATTAAATAAATAAATGTGGCATTATGACGTAACTAAATGTGGCATTATGAAATCAATATGGCATTAAATAAATCAATGTGGCATTAAATAAATGGGGCATTATGAAATAAATGTGGCATTTAATAAATAAACGTGGTATAATTTAAAAAAGTCCCCTGAAATAAATAAATGTGGCATTAAATAAATAAATGTAGTATTTTGAAATAAGTCCCCTGACACTATATAAAAAATACGGAATATATAGAGTATGTCTGTTTTTAAAATGCATCTGTACTGTTGAGAACTCTTCTATTAAACCTTCATTGCCCTTTATAACTAGGCTTATATAGTTATAGGAACCAACGAATGATAAAGAATGAAGCTCCAGCCCCGATCCAATATACAACAAAAGAAGAAGAAGTGAGAAAAGGTGTGTTTATTGCCGCTAAGCTCGCTGCAGGAACGCGCCCCGGCGTGCACGCGCACAGTGCACACACGAGCAGCAGAGATATGAGAGCAGCAGACAGCGGATTCAGTCAGAGTAGCAAGTAGAGGAAGTAGCGCTCCGTGTGTGTATGTGTGTGTGTGTGTGTGTGTGCGTATATGTTTGTGTGTGTGTGTGTGCAAGTGTGTGTTTGTGTGTGTGCATGTGTGTGTGTGCATTAGATCAGCAAAACGATAATCACCACAATATAAAAAAATACTGAGGACTAAATATGAATGTAGTTGTTTCCAGGCCTACAGTTTGTTAAATGCCAACACTGCTGTATTATGCAGCTATGTCTGTTTTATTAAACTCTAGCTAGGAACGTGGAGAATGAAGCTATAGGCCACCACCTCCACCACCGCCTCCACCTCCACCACCACTACCACCACCACCACCACTACCTCCACCTCCTCCACCACCACTACCACCACCACCACCTCCACCACCACCACCACCATCACCACCTCCACCACCACTACTACCACCTCCACCACCACTACCACCACCACTACCACCACCACCATTACAACCTCCACAACCACCTCCACCACCACCACTACCACCTCCACCACCACTACCACCACCACCTCCACCACCACCACTACCACCTCCACCACCACCACCACCTCCACCTCCACCACCACCACCACCTCCACCACCTCCACCACCACTACTACCACCTCCACCACCACTACCACCACCACTACCACCACCACCATTACAACCTCCACAACCACCTCCACCAACACCGCTACCACATCCACCACCATTACCACCACCACCTCCACCTCCACCACCACCACCACCTCCACCTCCACCACCACCACCACCTCCACCACCACCACCACCTCCACCACCGCCTCCACCTCCACCACCACTACCTCCACCTCCTCCACCACCACTACCACCACCACCACCACCACCACCACCTCCTCCACCACCACCACCACCTCCACCACCACCACTACCACCTCCACCACCACTACCACAACTACTACCACCAATACAACCTCCACAACCACCACCACCTCCTCCACCACCACTACCACCTCCACCATCACCTCCTCCAACACCACTACCACCACCACCACAGCCACCTCCTCCACCACCACTACCACCAACACCTCCACCACCACCTCCTCCACTACCACTACCACCTCCATCACCACCACCACCACCACCTCCATCACCACCACCAGCACCACCTCCACCTCCACCACCACCATTTCCTCCACCACCTCCTCCACCACCGTCCCCAGGAGCAGAAGAAGATAGACTGTCTGTTTCATTCAATTCTAGCTAGTAACGTGGAGAATGAAGCTATAGGCCTACATGAATCATTTAAACGTCTTGAGAGTATTAAACCAATTTATTTGATATAAGGTCCGTTTTGAAACACTAGAAAAAGGTGCACCGTAGCACTATCTGCTGGTTAGATGACGTCAGTGCAACTGGCTGACCTAAATAATATGAACCCTACGTCATCACCATTGATTTATGTGTTGAGACGGTCCTGGCAGATTTAAATCACCTTGAAGGTCATTTTGTGTCCCTCTCATACGAGTGATACTGTCAAATATAGAGTAGGACTACACTACATAACGCAATATTGAGATTGGCTCCACAATATTCAAAACAATATCACATGAGTAAAAGTATTCATCAGATAATGGCTTGAGGAAGAGTAAGAAAGTATCAACTGAAAAAACGACTCAAGTACTGAGTTAATTCATACCAAATAATTTATTGTTGTAATAAGCAGAGCAAGATGAACGTAAATAGACAAATATTACATTGTATATTCTTGTTCAATAGACATCAACAACATATAAAATAGCATGTATCCCTTTAAATAAAACAACACACAATAGCACATTAAATCTTTACAAAATAACATGAAGGCAAATACAGCCATAGCAATCTCTCTCTCTCTTCCTCTCTCTCTCTCTCTCTCTCTCTCTCTCTCTCTCTCTCTCTCTCTCTCTCTCTCTCTCTCTCTCTCTCTCTCTCTCTCTCTCCCTCTCTCACTCCCTCTCTCCCTCTCTCCCTCTCTCGCTCTAAGTAGAGAGAGAGGAAGTAGAGGAAGCAGCGTTCCGGGTTTGGGTTGTGTATGTGTGTGTGTGTGTGTGTGTGTGTGTGTGTGTGTGTGTGTGTGTGTGTGTGTGTGTGTGTTCGGTAAAGTGACATTCGATGGTCATATTTTGCACATTCCTGCGCAACTGTACAGCTGCATTTTAAAAAGAGACTAAACTATATATTCTGTATCCTTTGTATAGTCTGTATATATTTTATGTATTGTTTCTTATTTAAATGTTTATATTTTTTTATATATATATTTTTTTGTTATAGTTTTCCAATTTTGCACTTAAAACAACCCTGCTGTGTGTGTGTGTGTGTGTGTGTGTGTGTGTGTGTGTGTGTGTGTGTGTGCGTGTTAAATAAACAATGCTAATTAGTTAAATAAGTCACTTCTCTTCCAATGCGCAGGCATCAACCAGTAGAAACAGAGTGAAGCAGGGAGGGAGGTTAATATATATGTATATATTTGCATTTGGTGGAGGCATCTTAAAACAGTGAGTGTGTCACGGCTTGTGCAGGGAGGTTAACCCAAATGCAGACATCAGACTCAGAGGGTTAGGTGCAAACGGAAGCTTTACTTCATGTCAACAGGCAGACAGAGACAAACCTACAACAAACAATGAACCGACAAACTGGGGCAGAAACTAGGGAACTTAAAATGCATGGAACATGGTGAACCAGTTACTTATGGCTGTGGTTAAATCTTTTATTTTTCGCTCTTGTAAGCTACTAGTGTTAGAAAGCTCTATAACCAGGCTAATGTTGGATGACGCTAACAACCTCCCCCATGACAGAGGGACCTTGACCCCATGACCCTAGACTCTGGTTCTATGATGCTAGACTATCCTCTGAACCCTGAGGTCAAGAGACTTAGGCCCAATCCCAGTTCCCTCCTTGCCCCTACCACGTAGTACACACACACACACACACACACACACACACACACACACACACACACACACACACACACACACACCCCAAACCCGGAGCGCTGCTTCCTCTACTTCCTACTCTGACTGAATCCGCTGTCTGCTGCTCTCATAGCTCTGCTGCTCGTGTGTGCACTGTGCGCGTGCACGTCAGGGCGAGTTCCTGCAGCGAGCGTAGCGGCAATAAACACATCTGTTCTCTCTTCTTCTTCTTTTGTTGTTGTGTTGGGGTGGTGTTGGTGTTGGGATTGTGTGGTGTTGGGGTAGTGCTGGTGTTGGGTTGATGTTAGTGTTGGGGTGGTGTTGGGGTGGCGTTGGTGTTGGGTGGTGTGGTTTTGTGGTGGTGTTGTGGTGGTGTTGGGGTGGTGTTGTGTTGGGGTGATGATGGGGTGGTGTTGATGTTGGGTGGTGGTGCGGTGGTGTTGGGGTGGTGTGGTGTTGGGGTTGGGTTGGTGTTGTGGTTGGGGTGGTGTTAGGGTGGTGTTGGTGTTGGGGTAATGTTGGTGTTTGGGTGGTGTTGGGGTCAATTGGGGGTGGTGTTGGGGTTGGGCTATTGTTGGGGTGGTGTTGAGGTTGGGGTGGTTTTGGGATGGTTTGGTGTTGGGGTGGTGTTAGTGTGGCGTTGGGGTGGTGTTGGGGTTGGGGTGGAGTTGGGCTGTTGCTGGTGTTGGGGTGGTGTTATTGTTGGGTGGTGTTGTTGTTGGGTGGTGTTTGGGTGGTCTTGCTGTTGGTGTGGTGTTTGGGTTGTGTGGTGTGGTATTGGTGTTGTTGTGGTGTTGGGGTGGTGTTGGGGTGGTGTTGGGGTGGCGTTCGGATGGTGTTGATGTTAGGGTGGTGCTTGGGTGGTGTTGGTGTTGGGGTGGTGTTGGTGTTGGGTTGGTGTTAAGGTGGTGTTATGTCGGGATGGTGTTGGTGTTAGAGAGGTGTTGGGGTGGTGTTGGTGTTGGGGTGGTGTTGGTGTTAGAGTGGTGTTGGTGTTGGGGTGGTGTTGGTGTTAGAGTGGTGTTGGTGTTGGGGTGGTGTTGGTGTTGGGATGGTGTTGGTGTTAGAGTGGTGTTGGTGTTGGGGTGGTGTTGGTGTTGGGATGGTGTTGGTGTTAGAGTGGTGTTGGTGTTGGGGTTGTGTATGTGTTGGGGTTGTGTTGGGGTGGTGTTGGTGTTGGGGTTGTGTTGGTGTTGGGGTGGTGTTAGTGTTGGGTGGTGTTGAGTTGGTGTTGGTGTTGAGGTGGTGTGGTGTCGGGGTGGCGTTGGGGTGATGTTGGGGTGGTGTTGAGGTGGTGTTGGGTGGTGATGGTGTTTGGGTGGTGTTGGGCTGGTGTTGGTGTTGGTGTGGTGTTGGGGTGGTGTTGGTGCTGGGATGGTGTTGGTGTTGGGTTGGTATTGGGGTGGTGTTGGTGTTAGGATGGTGTTGGGGTGGTTTTAATGTTGGGGTGGTGTTGGTGTTGGAGTGGTGTTAGGATGGTGTTGGTGTTGGTGTTGAGGTGGTGTGGTGTTGGGATTGTTTTGGGGTGGTGTTAGTGTTGGGTTGAAGTTGGGGTGGTGTAAGGGTGGTGTTGGTGTCAGGGTGGTGTTGGTGTTGGGGTGGTGTTGGGGTGATGTTGGGGTGGTGTTGAGGTGGTGTTGGGCGGTGATGGTGTTTGGGTGGTGTTGGGCTGGTGTTGGTGTTAGGGTGGTGTTGGTGTTATGGTGGTGTTGGTGTTGGGGTGGTGTTAGGGTGGTCTTAGTGTTGGGTGGTGTTGGGGTGGTGTTGGTGTTTGGGTGGTGTGGTTTTCGGGTGATATTGGGGTGGTGTTGGGATGGTGTTGGTGTTGGGGTGGTTTTAAGGTGCTGTAGGTGTTGGGATGGTGTAGGGGTGGTGTTGGTGTTGGGGTGATGTTGTGTTGGGGTGGTGTTGGTTTGGTGTTGGGTGGTGTTTGGGGGGTGTTGGTGTGGTGTTGAGGTGGTGTTGGTGTTGGGGTGGTGTTGGTGTTGGTGTCAGGGTGGTGTTGGTGTTGGTGTTGGGCTGGTGCTGGGGTAGTGTTGGTGTTGGGGTGGTGTAGTGTTGGGATCGTGTTGGTGTTTGGTTGGTGTTGGGGTGGTGTTGGGGTGGTGTTGGGGTTGGGGTGGTGTTGGGGTGGTGTTGGACTGGCGTTGGGGTGGTGTTGGTGTTAGAGAGGTGTTGGGGTGGTGTTGGTGTTGGGGTGGTGTTACGTTGGTGTTGTGTTGGGATGGTGTTGGGGTGGTGTTTGTGTTGGGGTGGTGTTGGTGTTGGGATGGTGTTGGTGTTAGAGTGGTGTATGGGTGGTGTTGGTGTTGGTGATTGGCTGGTGTTGGGGTGGTGTATGCGTTGGTGTTGGGGTTGTGTTGGTGTTGGTGTTGTGGAGGAGTTGGTGTTGGGGTTGTGTTGGTGTTGGGGTGGTGATGGTTTTGGGGTGGTGTTGGTGTTGGCGTGGTGTTAGTGTTGGGTGGTGTTGGATTGGTGTTGGTGTTGGTGTTGAGGTGGTGTGGTGTCGGGGTGGTGTTGGTGTTGGGGTGATGTTGGGGTGGTGTTGAGGTTGTGTTGGGCGGTGATGGTGTTTGGGTGGTGTTGGGCTGGTGTTGGTGTTGAGGTTGGGCTGGTGTTGGGGTGGTGTAGTGTTGGGATGGTGTTGGTGTTTGGTTGGTTTTGGGGTGGTGTTGGGGTTGGGGTGGTTTTGGGGTGGTGTTGGTGTTGGTGTTGGGCTGGTGTTGGGGTGGTGTAGTGTTGGGACGGTGTTGGTGTTTGGTTGGTGTTGGGGTGGTGTTGGGGTGGTTTTGGGGTGGTGTTTGGGTGGTGTTGGAGTGGCATTGGGGTGGTGTTGGTGTTGGGATGGTGTTGGGGTGGTGTTGGGGATTGGGTGGTAATTTGTGGAGTTGGGGTGGTGTTGGGGTAGAGTTGGGGTGGTGTTGTGGTTGGGGTGGTGTTGGGGTGGTGTTGGTGTTGGGGTAGTGGTGTTGGGGTGGTGTCAGCGTGGTGTTGGTGTTGGGGTGGTGTTGGGGTGGTGTTGGTGTTTGGGTGGTGTTGGTGTTGGAGTGGTGTTGGGGTGGTGTTAGGATTGTGTTGGTGTTGGGTGGTGTTGGTGTTGGGGTGGTGTTGGGGTTGTGTAGGGGATTGGGTGGTGTTGGGGATTGGGTGGTGTGGTGTTGGGGTGGTGTTGGGGTGGCGTTGGTATTGGGATGCTCTTGGGGTGGTGTTGGGGTGGTGTTGGTGTTGGGGTGGTGTAGGAGTGGTTTTGGGGTGGTGTTGGGGTGTGGATGGTGTTGGGGTTGTGTATGGGATTGGGTGGTGTTGGGGATTGGGTGGTGTTGTGGTTGGCGTGGTGTTGGGGATTGGGTGGTGTTGTGGTTGGCGTGGTGTAGGGGTGGTTTTGGGGTGGTGTTGGGGTTGGGATGGTGTTGGGGTTGTGTAGGGGATTGGGTGGTGTTGGGGATTGGGTGGTGTTGTGGTTGGCGTGGTGTTGGGGAGCCGTCCATCCCAGCCCCCGGGGCCACGAGGGCGACCTGGGTTCCTGCAGAGCGTTCCTCTTACTCTTAACTCTTAACTCTCTCTCTCGTTTTGGTCCTTCAAGTGTCCGAGAAGCTTCGTGAACCTTCTCTGACCCCATCAATAACCGCTCCCCTGACGGAGCTGACGTTGTGACGTCACGGGGCCTCCGAAAGGGCCCGTAGACATCCCGGAAAGAACCGGACCGGAGTTCAGAGCAGCGTGGAACGGGTTTCTTTCTGCATTATGTGATTATTCTAGTAACGTTGACTAAAGAGCATAGGTTACTAAGTTTAAGATCATAGAAGACTGAACAAGATATGTGTTTATATTGGTAAAGATAAGAACTGTAGAGAATACAATTATAGAGAATAATGAGCACTGTTAATAACCTCTCATTTATAACAGCCTGCTTTTATATATAACAAGTATTTATTAAAAGTAATAATAACTCAAGTAGAAGTAAGAGTAGTCATCAGATAATAGCTTGAGGAAGAGTAAGAAAGTATCTAGTGAAAAGACTAGTCAAGTACTGAGTTATTTCAAACCAAATGATTTATTGTTGTAATAAGCAGAGCAAGATGAACGTAAATAGACACATATTACATTGTATATGCTTGTCTAATAGACATTAACAACATATAAAATAGCATGTATCCCATCAAATAAAACATCACACAATAACATATTAAACGTTTACAAAACAACATGAATGAAGACAAATACAGACACAAGAAAGCTCTCTCTCTCGCTCTCTCTCTCTTTCTGTGTGTTTGCATGTGTGTGTGTGTGTGTGTGTGTGTGTGTGTGTGTGTGTGTGTGTGTGTGTGTGTGTGTGTGTGTGCGTGTGTGTGTAAAGATTTGCACCGTTTGAAGAAGTAGATAACCCCCTTGGGGGTAAAATTGGATCTTACATAAACACACACACACACGTGCGCAGATCATCATTGTTTGTTAATGATCAGAAGAATACAGCCCTCCCTCCCTCATATGAGACCACGTCAGTCCTGTAACTACAAACACCAGCAGCCCTATAATGACCATCATCTTTATTCAAATATGAGATTAGTTGGCACACCAAGACCAACGATAACAACCAAAGTCCACCATGTAGTCTGCTTCACTGCCATAGGCAGAGAGAAAATATGAATCAAAAAGAACAAAACATGAGCTGTGAAGCTGCTCAACAGTTGGGGTTGGAGCCAACCACTCGACCACAAGGGCCCTCGGGGTGTGTGTGTGTGTGTTTGTGTGTGTGTGTGTTTGTGCATGCGTGCGAGTGTGTGCATGCATGCGTGCATGTGTGTGCGTGCGTGTGTGTGCGTGTGTGTGCATGCGTGTTTGTGTGTGTGTTTGTGTGTGTGTGTGCGTGCATATGTGTGTGTGTGTGTGTATGGTAGGAGGAAGTTGGCGGCAGGGGTTTAATATGAATGTTGAACAGGTTGAGACGATCTAGCACATCTGGGGAACGTGATTAACTGTTCTTAGGAACATGCAACACTGGCGAACGGAGGAAGTATTAAAGGGCTGTGTCAGACAGAAAATAAGTCCTTATATAGAGCATGTCCAACATCCATACCTTCAGATTGGTGCTATAGCAGTGAGGGCCGCTATCGCCGATATGGGCTGGACCATCTGTGAGGCAGCAGGGGTGTCAGACAGACATGGCAACCAAAAGTTAAAGTGTCTGGATTCTGTCCAAACCTCCACGCCCCACACCCCCTCCTCTGAGCTGATGAACTATTGATCTTGTCCGTTGTTTCTTTCAGTTCAAAGTTGTCTTTTATAGAAGTAAAGGGGGGGAAGGTTAGATTCATCTGTAAATTATCTTATGTTGGCATACTGTATGTTTGTTGGCTTATGAAAGGTCTCCATAAACAAAGCAACGTGGGAAAAACCAACAGGGAATGTAGGGCATCATGTGCTGTTCTGGCCAGAGTACGCAGTCAGTTTACCCAAAATCCCAAATATCCTCCCACTTCTTACCAAAACAACCAGGTGGTTTCTATGGGATTTCTTTGATAAACGGCCTCATATCTTAATATTTAGTCTTTTATCAGATGCAGTGATCCAAAGCTATGTAGTGAATATACACATAGGCGTTAAAAGTTTGATGCTAAGGGTGCTGCAGCACCCCCATTTTGAAATAATGTAAATAATATTGTAGTTTTTTTTTTTTTTATACTTTCTGATTTATATATATTCTTCTTAAGGCCCTTGTGTTAGCATTAGTATGTATTAAAACTAAAATAATTATTGGCTGAATACACGAGAACATTCAGTTGAATCCACAGTTTATTACCATGATGCTTCATTAACAAATGCAACAGAAAAATAGTCCCTTACATGTACACAATAAACACAAGAACTAATAATAGAAGTAGCAGACATTACAAATCACAACAGGTGTGCACATATCTTGAATAACTGAACATATTCTGCTGCCATTTTGTTCCCAACAGAACACAAGGAATCAATATTCAGTTTAAAGCTATTTACAACATGAACATTACCCCATAGTCCATAGTTGGTCTAATGAATAAAATATAAAATGTTATTTACCATCAACAGTTATTTAAATACATTTCAAATTTAAAAAAAGTATCTTTGTAAAACCTGCTTAGCTAACTATGAAAGATCTTAAGTCTATTCCATTCATGGTTTGTCAAGATAAACCTTTCTGAAGCCCAATAAAATGTAGCATTTGGAGTTTAGTTGAGTACATGTATTAAATCAACCAAAATACAAAAGTCTTGAATTTGAGGAAACACTGATACGAGTATCATGCATAGTGACGTCACGCTCAGCCACGCGTTTACCTTCTCAACAGCGTCAAAAATAATAACCACCGATTCATTCATTCATTCATTCTGTGTGTTAGAACCGACGCAGAGACACTGAGGCACCACCCCATAACACAAACCCAGGGAGGAGGTCCTCCTGGGTGAAGGTGGACTGGAAGGTGTGGATGTGTGTCAGTGTGTCTGAGGACCCTCCTACATCTGGCGACACTCTGTAGAAGGACAGAGTGCCAGCAGGCCGGTCCAGATACACTCCTACTCTGTTAGAGCCAGCGGGGGGGAGACGTATGTCTGTTCTACTACCGTTGTACCATGCAGAGTAACTAACATCAGCATCATCATCATCATCGTCATCAGCATCACAATAAAGACTCCAGGACTTGTTGTTCATTCCAAGCCAGCTATCATCACCACTTCCTCTCCTTGTGATTCCTCTGTACGTCACTCCTATAACAACAAGTCCTTCCCACTCTACCTCCCAGTAACAGCGGCAAGTCAGCTCTTCTCTACACAACACCTGGTACCAGGAGTCAAATCTCTCTGGGTGATCAGGATACGACTGATCCTCTCTAACCCACGTCACCTTTCTGTTGTCCTCAGACAGAGAGAGTCGTCTGTGGGCTGTGTTTGGGTCCAGTGTGAGTTCACAGGCATCTGATGGGAGAACAAGACATGATTAGCTGCTGAATCAATCTTCATCATGTTCATCATAATCATCACTAGTACTGTTGTCTTGCATACTTATTCCTGTCCTTTTTCACATGCCCTCTACTCTACAAACTAACGTAGAAAGACAAAATCATATCGTATGATAGGTACTATAGTGGACTAGTGTACTATAGCTTTAGAAATTGTGCATATTGTTTAAGATAATTAAAGTTAAACTTAACAGCAAATCCCATGTATGTGAGTGGCTGTGCATCATTATAACCATGTTATTATTATGTTACGTCTTTTATAATAACCTGCATTAAATCAGAATAATAATAACAAATAATTCCCTTTTCAACCCAAGTGTAAAATAGTAAAACAATCACCCCCAATAGTAAAAATAGTATAGTTTAAATTAGTTTAATTTAGGGTTAGGGTTACATGTGATTAAGGAGAAGGTAGCGGTTAGACAGTGAATACAGATACATGTGATAAAGGAGCAGGTAGGGGTTAGACAGTGTGTGTGTAGTAATATCCTCCCTCCACACACTGATGAAGAGGTGAATGAAGACTCCACTGTTGTGTGTGTAGTAATATCCTCCCTCCACACACTGATGAAGAGGTGAATGGAGACTCCACTGTTGTGTGTGTAGTAATATCCTCCCTCCACACACTGATGAAGAGGTGAATGGAGACTCCACTGTTGTGTGTGTAGTAATATCCTCCCTCCATGCTGATGAAGAGCTGAATGCAGCGCTATTTAGAGAGAGAGTTTCGACAACGGAAGTTCAAAATGCTTGATCGTCACGGGGTTCATGGAGACTTCAGATAGTTCCCGGAAGTGTTTGGCGGGCCGTTTAAAACTGAATAGAAAGTGTAGATCTAGAGACAGAACTGCGATTTCTGGTAGTTATGAGTCAATAAATGCATTGATTTACAATATGTAAATAGCACACCAACATGTGTATGTAGTTATGTCAGTACGTTTTAATGATGTTTTAACGTCAAAATCAACCACCTACCTCGTTGACATATTTCACATTACCTTGGTTATAGAGCATGTTACTCTTTATTGCTTTGAAATGTTTTATTTTTAAATTATGTTCCTAAACTTCTAAGAAAGTCAAAAGCAATCACATCCTGATGTTAGCAGTATGTGTTTTTAGACCAAACTTAATGTGTTTATATGTTCCTTTTAGCTGTATGTGTTTTAGGACCTAATCGTATTGTGTTTTTGTGTTCATTTTAGCTGTATGTGTTTTAGGACCTAATCTGATTGTGTTTTTATGTTCCTTGTAGCTGTATGTGTTTTAGGACCTAATCTGATTGTGTTTTTATGTTCCTTGTAGCTGTATGTGTTTTAGGACCTAATCTGATTGTGTTTTTATGTTCCTTGTAGCTGTATGGGTTTTAGGACCCCATCTTAATTGTTCTTTATGTTGTTTTAACTGTTTGGTGTACAAAAATGTAAACCTCTAACTCTGCTCTACTAGTTGTATAATATGTATATGGCTATTAAACACATTTGTAAGTTAACCTAAAGTAAATTCTTAACTAATGTCTCTGACTATTATACCCAGTTGTAGGACAACCTAAGTTAATGAATAACTGATGTCTCTGACTATTAAACCCAGTTGTAAGAAAAACTAAGTTAAGTTAATGAATAACTAATATCTCTGACTATTAAACCCAGTATTAAGATAACCTAATTTATTTAATGAATAACTAATATCTCTGACTATTAAACCCAGTTGTAAGATAACCTAAGTTAATGAATAACTAATATCACTGACTATTAAACCCAGTTGTAAGATAACCTAAGTTAAAAAATAACTAATATCAGTGACTATTAAACCCAGTTGTAAGATAACCTAAGTTAATAAATAACTAATATCTCTGACAATTAAACCCAGTTGGAAGATAACCTAAGTTAAAAAATAACTAATATCTATGACGTAGGAGCCAATTCATTGTTTACTTTTATTGGCTATTTCCAGTATCGTGTGTGTGTGTGTGTGTGTGTGTGCGCGCGCAATTGTACTCACCTATTTGAATGGCAGTTGACGAGCGTTGCGTTGTGCAAATTCCTTGACAATGTCCTTGAGTCTTGACTCAGCAGTGAGTTCTCCTTTGAACACAGGCGTATTTCAGAAGTGGCGATCTGAATCTCTCGCAAGGGCCCATTCTCCGCACAACACACTGTTGGAGGTCCCGCTCTCTCTACGGGCCCCCCACCCCACGGGCCCCAGTGAAACACCACTGCCTGCACCGTTTATATTTACGCCACTGCATAGGGACTCAACTGCAGGAGGGGCACCAAAAACAGCCTCATGATAAACGTTATAAGAATTAATCAAATGTAAGGTTAAGCACAACTCCAAAAGGTACATATAACCATTTAAGGTAATACAAGATACACATATATGTGGGGCCCACAGTAATGTTGGGTATATTAATGGCATATTAGTGGACACTGGGCACCCCCCCATTCTCGTACTAAATTGTCATGTATTCTTTTCTTGTTTGATTTATTATTTTGTACATTTACAATCTGATGTATATGCATTTGCAAGAACAACTGATCTATTTCAGTAGGTTCAATTACTATTTACAATCAGTAAAGCTCCCACAGGCACTTTGGGGCAGCTAAGTAGCAACGATACACTGACGTGCTTGTGTTTCTGTATTTCTAGACAATAATTAAAATAACCATTTTACATCTACGTGCGCTTGGAAGTCCCTTTATGTCCAAGTTTGCAACATATACATATACATATTTACTGTTGCTCGAAATAAATAAATTATGGCACCCCCTCCCTCATCTCCCTGTGGAAGTACAGAGAGCTGAGACACTTGTGTGTCCGTTTGTCCTTCATCACCCAACAATATAGCACATCGATTTCCCTTCATCACACAACAATATAACACAGAGAGAGATTTCCCATGATCCTTCGTGCAGCGCGTTGACGTACCTCACGAGGCCTATACAAATAATGCTTGCAAATGTTCAACGCCCTTCCAATTTCCCCGTAAAGTGCCTGTAAATGGCTGCAGTAGCTAGAAATGTTTTCCATTTTATCAATGGTTGTTCTTCCTACCTAGAGCCAGTGTGAGCCGATGCAAAGTGATCTGTAGAGACAGACGTCAGGGCAAGGTACGTAGCAGTGGGGCCATAATCATGTTTAAGTAAGATACACATCTGATATCTCTTTTACTCATGAGGACAAGTGTAAGTAGCCTAAACATGTTAACCAAAACGAAAGTTTGAAAAATGAATGTTTTAATTAGAACTACATATAATTGGACAATTCTAATTCTACCAATTCATAATGAATACATTGAGAAGGAAATAAAACCATGCATTTATTTTCCATTGAATATCTTTGCATATCAAATTGGAGAGGAAAGTACAGAGGCAGACAGATAAAAGCATACCCATTGCTAGTAATTAAATAAACTCAATGACATCTCAACAAATCAAAGGGAAGACTACGGCCCTTGACAATGTGTTTTAGTGGTACCATTAAAGGGATCCACCCTGACGATACCATGTGTATAAGTACAAGCATTTCTAGAACGCTAGCCTTGCTTACCGTTTTTTTCCCCCTGTAATTCTAACTAAAACAAGTTTGTTGTAATAACGAAAGCCATGTTTTTGTTAAATTCACCTCATATCTCTCACCTTTCCTTTCCTGCAGAAAACCCCATAGTCACTCTCACAGTAAGGGCTTGAGGATTAGTATTTGCATACAAGAGCCTTTGGATTAATGAATGCAAATCCAAGTGTATAAGGTGCTGGTCCTAGATGCAGACGCCTCATTCGTAGCAGACGGACCTACAGACTCTGCCGGTGAGTACCATCTTCAAGACAGAGAGAAAAACTATTTTGCGATATTTTTGTATTGCTCTCTAATGTTAGACTCCTAATTTTTGGACACCTAAGATTAATGTAATATTTCAGTTACTCATAGCTCCATCTCAAATGATCTATTCCTTTTCACTTTTAATATAATGTTAATATGAAGGAATGTATACCTAGTAGCTAGTATTATCTATTGTCTGAGCATGTTGTTTCTCCAGAACCATGGGGTCAAGTCGTCTCATCTGCAGGTTCATTGGTAGGTATTCCACACAGTACGACAGTATTTATCATTATCCAGTTCATTATATTGAATTAATAAAAATGTACCTGCCATAACGTTTAACAGTTGACCTCCTCCTATGTTATTGTGATCGTGGGCGTGTGTAAGATTCCCACCATGAATAGTTTGAATATTTCATAGATACAATAGTTGCAGGATAAATGCTTGTAAAAAATAGCTGAAGTATTTATTTTATTAAGTAAATAGTATTTCCTCATCACCAGGTGTTGTGGTCCTCCTGTGGAAGTCACCTGGATTTTCTGGTATTTCTATGTGCCCCATTTAGGGGCCGATGACTAGTTATAATAATTATTATAAGTATTTCAATGTGTTTAGAACACTAGAATGCAACTTGACAAACTATTCTGTGGTTCCACTCTCCATTAAGCTGCATCCCGCATTAACCTGGCGTTGAGCGGCAAGGCTATTCAGTCTACAACCTACTCGAACCTGGGGAAGGCTGAAAACGCCATTGATGGGAACAGTGACCCTGAGTACAATCACAACAGCTGCACCCATACCAAGTTCCAAGCCAAACCATGGTGGAGGCTGGAGCTGCCTGGTGTGTACAGGGTGTCAGAGATCCAGGTCACTAATAGGAATGACGTTAGGGACAGGCTCAATGGCGTGGAAATACTCATCGGGAATTCACTGGCGAACAACGGCAACGACAATCCAAGGTGAATCACTGGTGTCTCCTACCTTACTTCCACTCAATACTGTTAGACTCCCAGTCAAAACGTTCTGGGTTTGATCCCTAATGACCTCAACCTGCTTTTAAGTGTCTTTGGATAAAAGTATAAATGACTAAATAGCATAGAATATTATATTCCCAGAAAATAAGGGAACACAACCAGTGCTGTGCTCAAGTACACCTGGACACACACCAGCTACTGGAATCTGGTCTCTGATACCTTCACCAGACTACTGTATCTTCTCTCTCTGTCTCTTTTCCTCAGGTGTGCCATCATCAACGATGACCCAAGCTGCTTGACTCAGACTGTCAAGTGTTGGGGAATGGAAGGAAGATTCATCAACTTCTACAAGAAATCTGGTGATGCTTTGACGTTGTGTGAGGTCAAAGTGTACGGAGGTAGGAACCCAGTCCATCATTACATGATCATCAAAGGGGGATGGGTGTACCAGTGACATTGTTGGTCAACCATCATTGGTCAAAAGTCAAATGCTGCTGTTCCTTATAGCTCAACAGGTAGAGCATGGTATTAACACTGCCAGGGTTAGGGGTTTGATTCCCACTCAGGGTTACCTATTATAATGTATGCACCGTCAGTATTATAAGAAAATTTGGGTAAAAGCATCTACCAAAGGACAATCTGCATACAGTGTTTTTAAACTGCAGGTGGTACGCGTACCACTGGTGGTACATGAGGGTACTGCAGGTGGTACACGTACCACTGGTGGTACATGAGGGTACTGCAGGTGGTCTGTGGGATTTATTTTTTAAATAGAAAAATGAATATAGATAATTTACATTTATTCAGTAAATGAAGTATATGGTATGTTACTATTTTAAAAAAAAGGGGTCGCTTTGTATAGTCACCTTTTTGCATTATAAGGTTTTCCATTGATGTTTTGTGTTGATTAGTGTTTGCTGAATAAACACACAGGGAGCAGAAGCAGCGTTGCTGGCTTCTTCTTTCCACTGTTTCCCACTGGCCATGGCCTTCTTGCAGTAATACTTGTGTATAAAGGGTTTGCTGGCACTCTTTGGTCAGCCACTGCATTTGTATTTATGTAAGTTCTACCGTTTGCATCTGAGGTGGTCCGCGAAAGGTCTTGATGACAATTTAGTGGTCCACCTAAAGTCAAAGGTTGGCACCACTGATCTACATGACTGTTCTGTATTGTGATATTTCAGAGTGAAGTATCAAAGTAAGTTGTTTTCTGTATGGTCCAAGACACCTCATAGCCCTTCACATCAGTTTAAGTAAAGTGTGCTGATATTAGACTGTGGCAGTTCTTTTTTTGAGATAAAGAACTGCCAAGTGTCTTAAGTTGTTACTTTGCCCTTAAAATGGATGTGTTTAAAAACATCCCACACTGATTGGCGATTGATTACATGCCGCTTATAATGCTTTCTGAAATGGAAAAGTGTCTGCTAAGTGTCTAAATAGTGGGTAGGGATTAGGTGTGTTACTTTGATACTTGGAGGTAGATTTACAGGGCTGAGAGTAGAACTCCCTCAACACCACACTGAAAAAAAAATCCACAGAGCTCGCTGCACCCTCCATGAGCATTCAGGAGATGGGGAGGAACCTCACTCTGATGGGGACACGGCTGTGCTGGACAGACGCCCTGCTCTACTGCAGAGACTCTCACTGGGACCTGCTGAGCCTCATGGGCCCAGAAGACCAGGAGATGATTGATGAGCTGGTGGCTCGCGCCCCCTTCCCACTAACCAGCCACCTCTGGGTGGGCCTGCGCAGGTACTGGCCAGACCTTGGTGTCTATCAGGCAATCAAGTCTGTCCTTATGATCATCTGTCTGTCCATCACTTTGTCTTATCAACAATACCATGAAAATAACAAAAGCTAAATATTTGGCCACATTATTCTCATGTAACTCTTTCAAATCTTTCAATGTTGGTAGGTCACTTTCAGGAAGCTCCTGGTTTTGGATGTCCGGTGAACCGATGGACTTCAACCAATGGGACGAAGGTTCACAACATTCCAGCCCCTGTGGGGGCGTGTCCAGTGTGGAACCTTCCACATGGAGGCCACGCTCTTGTGAAGAACATCTTAACTTCATCTGCTTTACAGGTTGGTGTCCAGCCTATAGAGCCATTACCAGGTCCTTATAAAGCCAAATATGCTTAACCTTCTGTAAAGGCATGCACCAGGTTGCAGGTTGAGCGTAGTACATATGAGGACTTTTATTTTCCCTTACAGGAAGCTCAAACCTCTTACTGTTTCAGTAAGAGGTTTGAGCTTCCTGTAAGGGAAAATAAAAGTCCTCATATGTACTACGCTCAACCTAGGAGTATGAATAAATTAAATGAGCTGTAGGTATTTTCAGCCACTTTCATTAAATTTCTAATATTTATATTTCCGCAGGTCCCACAGAAGGAGTGAACCAGTTGCGCTTCTATACTTCCACAAGAGAGAATCAAATTCGCTGCACCTAATTGGCCTCACTGGGGAACATAGCTGCTGATTCTGAAGAAGTAGAATCAGGGTAGACCTGAGTAGTGATGTTTCTGAATGCTGTAGCTCAGAGTGTGTCTGAGGTAGCTAGCTAGTTCTGCATTCCGTCATTATGGGCATTGTAACAGGCCACATTTTGTGCTAGAATAGCATATATAATACATTTACTTTAGTTTATAATCAGTGAACTTCTTTATGAGCAGATGTAGTTGTGTCATGCATCAATCCTTTGATCTGAAATGAGGAGATTGTGAGTTCAAGATGGTTTCAACAGACTAAATCAAGTATCTGTTGGCTTTTATATCTCTGTCTGGCTTAGCTGAATTACAAATGATATCCACACAGTAGGGTTTTATCTTAAACTCTGATTGAGTAGGTTGTTTTAATGGAATTGAAGTGGGGGTTATATTTATATATTGATATTGACGATTCACCTTTTCCTGATGTGAATGTGCTGGTTTGTCTTTATTTTGCATATCAATTTAACATATTTAATGTTTGCTTGCTTGTGTCATCCTAATATCACTGACCCGAAGACCAATAATCGGAATATATAAATAGATGACATGGTTTGCCCTGCTGTAGTTGTTAGCAGGCTAGCTTTAGTTAACAGAGTAACATACACAGTTCTGATTCATGGTTCTCTTGGATAAGCTGTTTAATGACCATCAACCTATCCACGTAACTTTTTGACAATATCAACGATGAAACGTGATCTCCAACCTAAACGTCAGAATAGGTTGTTTGTAAAGGTCTTTGAAAACGACCAATATGACCATTTTAGCCCCCTATCGACTGTTTGAAGAAACAGCAATACGTCACGTATGTCAAGGTTCTGCCAAAACAAAATGGATGACAATCATTATATTCTCAGTTGAAAAAGCAACATTTAAGATAGTTACGGAATTAAAATGAGCTTTGATAAAATTTCTAGAGATGAATATTAATTTTAATGTTGTAATCTTCAGTCAGTGAACGTAGAGGATGTTTAGTTTGTTAGTTAATGTAACTTTTCTATCGTTGCCATGGTGATTCATATAGATGCTGGTAACCCTGAAACAACGCAGCTTGCATGTTGTTTGAATCTTTGTTTTGCGTTGTGTAACATTGGTCATCTGGGCTGCTATGTTATGTGTGTTCTATGAAAGTCATGATATGTTATTTTATGTAACTGATGATGTTCTTTCAATAAAGACATAGATTTTCGAGTGACCCACGGATAACTTTTTTCGTCTTGTTTTTGCGGGAAAACAGGGAGTTTATGTCTGCTTTGCTTCTGCCAAAAAATCCATTCTAAAGGTTAATTTTATAAAAACATAGATAATAAGCACAAGATAATAATGACCAATTAATCCTGCTTTAAAGTGTTAATGCGTCAATAAAGTAAAAGGAAGACTAAAAAGACTTTCAAAAGATTACTACAATTATCATCATGAGGGTCCTAGACCTACAGGAAGTGATGCAAACACACCATTAACCTGTTAATGGTGTGTGCACAGAATGACTTGGGAGTAAGATAACGACGTCTGGTCTCTTTTATATGAATCAGGGCATTAAGATTTACAAAAATAGTAGCTAATGTACTGTACATCCAGCCCTACAGGAAGTTATGTAATTAGTAGGTGACCTAGGGGTCAATGACACTTGGGAGTGAGCAAGAGACCTGGGGTTTCTTTCATATGAAAGAGGGCCTCATGGACAAGTAAGATAATACATTTAGGGCCTCTAGCCCTACAGGAAATAACTAAAAGAGTCTCGGATAATGCTTCATCTCATGACCTCTTACCCCTCTCACTTTGTTAGATCTCAGAAAGGGCGGGACGCGGGCTCCTTCTGACCTTTCGACCCCATATATGAAAAACAGTTGTATTTACACGCTGTTGAGGAAAGTGTCTTTAAAAAGTTAAATATGGTTTTGCCTCATACTGTTCCCCCCTCCCTGACAGAACCCGGTCTCTGCCCCCCACTGTTAGTTGACGACACCTTTTCCCTGCCCTTACGCCCCCCCCGCCAGATCCCTTTCTCTGAACCCATGTTTGAGTTCATATTTATATTTACCTTCATCCTGTTCTCATCCCCCTCCCTGCTAAACGTCTGTCTCTAACCCCCTTTAGTTCTTAAAGATATTGTAAGATATTGCTCCACGGTTGGTATTGCCATCAAATGGCCCTTCCCTTGTCTCACAACCTAACAATGGATCCCCCTCAGACAAACAGGTCGGGGGCCCATCATCCCCCCCATCCCCCGAAATAATTAGCCTAGAGAGGGTGTAGTCGGTTTGTCATTGGCTTAATTTAATAACGGTAACCCAATAGCCATCTGTGGGTTATACCTTTTTGCATGATAACAGATAATGATTGGAGGTAACTGAGAGCCCCGCCCTTGTCATGTGCTTTAAGACACTGTGTTGTGTGATGAAGAAAATACTTTAATGGGAGAAGAATGGGAGAAGAATAATGGGAGAGCACTCAGGATTTTACACACAGAATCAAGCAGAGCTTTTTGTGACCACGGAAGGTCTCTGGTGGTTGTCTTGGGGATCCTGCGTGAGCCCAGTCATCTGGTTCAAGCTAGGTTTGTTTTAGTGTTGTTACATTCAGTGAGCAGTGGCTGCTAGTCAAAGTGAAGACAAATGCTGTCCAGTCAATCTGGATATACACGCATAAAAAAAAAACTAAAAAGCATATAGGCCCTATATCCATAACTCCGTAACTAATACCTACAATAAGGAATGACCTCACACCTAGTTGACCAATGGTGCTAATGGTAAGCCTGACCAATCACAAGCATTAGCCTAATTGTCTTTTCACAGG
This sequence comes from Lota lota, assembly GCA_026745465.1. Lineage (NCBI taxonomy): Eukaryota > Metazoa > Chordata > Actinopteri > Gadiformes > Lotidae > Lota > Lota lota. The sequence goes on along the minus strand of JACYXH010000565.1, from coordinate 166,118 downwards.
TGTTATCGTAACATAAGCACAGCTGTCACTCATAACACTAGCTATGGGCCTGCTCCTTTATGTACCAGGGCCCAGGTAGGAGGTAGGCTAGAGGAGGTCAACTAACTTCACTACAGTCAACTAATGAAGATGAGCCTGCTGCCCTGGTAGGCCTACATACAAGTAGCAGACCCATCTTCACTATCAACTAATGAAGATGAGCTGCCCTGGTAGGCCTACATACAAGTAGCAGACCCATCTTCACTATCAACTAATGAAGATGAGCTGCCCTGGTAGGCCTACATACAAGTAGCAGACCCATCTTCACTATCAACTAATGAAGATGAGCTGCCCTGGTAGGCCTACATACAAGTAGCAGACCCATCTTCACTATCAACTAATGAAGATGAGCTGCCCTGGTAGGCCTACATACAAGTAGCAGACCCATCTTCACTATCAACTAATGAAGATGAGCTGCCCTGGTAGGCCTACATACAAGTAGCAGACCCATCTTCACTATCAACTAATGAAGATGAGCTGCCCTGGTAGGCCTACATACAAGTAGCAGACCCATCTTCACTATCAACTAATGAAGATGAGCCTGCTGCCCTGGTAGGACTACATACAAGTAGCAGACCCATCTTCACTATCAACTAATGAAGATGAGCCTGCTGCCCTGGTAGGCCTACATACAAGTAGCAGACCCATCTTCACTATCAACTAATGAAGATGAGCCTGCTGCCCTGGTAGGCCTACATACAAGTAGCAGACCCATCATTTGTGATTGACATCTGTGGCAAACGGCGTTTGTAATTAATTGCATTTTTAAATACTGTCAGGGACAATATAGAATGATGAAGGCCCAGTGGTTAGAACCGGTTGGTTCCTGTAGCTGTCAATCAAACTGCCCCCTCCCCCCCCCCCCCCCCCCCCCCCCCCCCCCCCCCACACACACACACACCAAACCCGGAGCGCTGCTTCCTCTACTTCCTACTCTGACTGAATCCGCTGTCTGCTGCTCTCATAGCTCTGCTGCTCGTGTGTGCACTGTGCGCGTGCACGCCGGGGCGCGTTCCTGCAGCGAGCGTAGCGCCAATAAACAGATCTGTTCTCTCTTCTTCTTCTTTTGTTGAATATTGGATTGGTGCTGGAGATTTATTCTTTATTATTCGTTAATTCCTATAACTATATATACCTAATTATAAAGGGTAATGAAGGTTTAATAGAATAGTTCTCAACAGCTTTATTCTTTATTATTCGTTGGTTCCTATAACTATATAAGCCTAATTATAAAGGGTAATGAAGGTTTAATAGAAGAGTTCTCAACAGCTTTATTCTTTATTATTCGTTGATTCCTCTAACTATATAAGCCTACTTATAAAGGGTAATTAAGGTTTAATAGAAGCGTTCTCAACAGCTTTATTCTTTATTATTCGTTGGTTCCTATAACTATATAAGCCTGATTATAAAGGGTAATGAAGGTTTAAAGAGTTCTCAGCAGGTGTATTATTCGGTGGTTCCTATAACTATAAAATGATAATTATAATGGGCAATGAAGGTTTAATAGACGAGTTCTCAACGGTACAGCTGCATTTTTAAAACAGACATACTACATATTCTGTATTTTGTATATAGTGTCAGAGGACTTATTTCAAAATGCTAAATTGATTTATTTAATGCCACATTTATTAATTTCAGGGGACTTTTATTTCATAATGCTACATTTATTTATTTAATGCCACATTAATTTATTTCAGCAGACTTTTATTTCACAAAGTCACGTTTTTATTAAATGTCACATTTTCTTGTTGCATTAAATGAATAAATGTGGCATTATGAAATAAGAGTCCCCTGAAATAAATACATTTGGCATTATTAAATAAATGTAGCATTAAATAAATAAATGTGGCATTTACTAAATAAATGTGGCATTTACTAAATAAATGTGGCATTAAATGAATACATGTGGCACTATGAAATAAATTTGGCATTGAATAAATAAATCTTGCATTAAATTAATAAATGTGGCATTTAAATTAAAAAAGGTGGCATTATGAAATAAAAGTCCATTGAGATAAATAAATGTGGCATTAAATAAATAAACGTAGCATAATGAAATAAAAGTTCCCTGAAATACATCAATTTAATATTACATAAATAAATGTAGCATCTTGAAATAAGTCCCCTGACACTATATAAAAAAATACAGATGTAGGTCTGTTAAAAAAGATGCAGCTGTACTGTTGAGAACTCTTCTATTAAACCTTCATTACCCTTTTTAATCAGGCTTATATAGTTATAGGAACCAACGAATAATAAAGAATAAAGCTGTTGAGAACTCTTCTATTAAACCTTCATTACCCTTTATAATTAGGCTTATGTATTTATAGGAACCAACGAATAATAAAGAATAAAGCTGTTGAGAACTCTTCTATTAAACCTTCATTACCCTTTATAATTAGGCTTATGTATTTATAGGAACCAACGAATAATAAAGAATAAAGCTGTTGAGAACTCTTCTATTAAACCTTCATTACCCTTTATAATTAGGCTTATATAGGAACCAACGAATGATAAAGAATAAAGCTGTTGAGAACTCTTCTATTAAACCTTCATTACCCTTTATAATTAGGCTTATATAGTTATAGGAACCAACGAATAATAAAGAATAAAGCTGTTGAGAACTCTTCTATTAAACCTTCATTACCCTTTATAATTAGGCTTATATAGTTATAGGAACCAACGAATGATAAAGAATAAAGCTGTTGAGAACTCTTCTATTAAACCTTCATTACCCTTTATAATTAGGCTTATATAGTTATAGGAACCAACGAATAATACAGAATAAAGCTGTTGAGAACTCTTCTATTAAACCTTCGTTACCCTTTATAATTAGGCTTATATAGTTATAGGAACCAACGAATAATAAATAATAAATCTCCAGCCCCGATCCAATATTCAACAAAAGAAGAAGAAGAGAGATCAGATCTGTTTATTGCTGCTAAGCTCACTGCAGGAACGCGCCCCGGCGTGCACACGCACAGTGCACACACGAGCAGCAGAGCTATGAGAGCAGCAGACAGAGGATTCAGTCAGAGTAGGAAGTAGAGGAGGCGCTCCGGGTTTGGTGTGTGTGTGTGTGTGTGTGTGTGTGTGTGTGTGTGTGTGTGTGTGTGTGTGTGTGTGTGTGTGTGTGTGTGTGTGTAAGTGTGTGTGCGCGCGCGCACAGCTGTGTCAGAGCACTCCTTTGTCTGCGCGCTTTACCTGAAAACAGGTGACCATTGACGACAGCCTCATAGCACACCCCCGATTGGCTATCACAGAGAGGAGGCGGTTCCTGTGAGTTAGCCGAGGCTGTGATTGGCTGTCTGGACTTCCTGTGCTTCCCCTAACTTCAGACTTCCGCAGTGAGGCTACCTGAAGCTCAAACTTTCTCTAGATCCACTTTTAATCCCTTTTACCTTATTTACTTGATTTAGGAACACTTTAAACTCCCTTTATTCCCTTACATTTATACTTTTATAACTTTATACTGTATGGGGCAGAACGCATTTTAATCACGGAATAGATAAGGTAGGCCTACAGTTTACTACAGTTTATATTGTCTTAAGGTTATTGGTATATTAAATGATTTAATCT
>JACYXH010000565.1:102500-157500 GCA_026745465.1 Lota lota | reverse complement strand
CTGGGGATTTCTGTTAAAGAAGTGGATGTGTGGCTTGGGTGTTCTGGTTCAAGCTGGTTGGGATCTGGGGGCAGGAGGGTGTGTGTGTGTGTGTGTGTGTGTGTGTGTGTGTGTGTGTGTGTGTGTGTGTGTGTGTGTGTGTGTGTGTGTGTGTGTGTGTGTGTGTGTGTGTGTGTGTGTGTGTGTGTGTGTGTGTGTGTGTGTGTGTGTGTGTGTGTGTGTGTGTGTGTGTGTGTGATTATATTTTTGAAATACAGTATGTTTATCTAACATCCATGAATCCTGGTTCATGTTTTTCTAGAAGAGGGATGGGAGAGGGGCAGTGAGGGTCTTGGTGGAGAGGTAGAGATGGGTGTGGTCGGCGTAACGATGGAACCAGAGGGGGAGGACATACAGGAGGAAGAGGAGACCATCACTGAACCCTGAGGGACAACGTGTAGGACTGAGGACATACAGGAGGAAGAGGAGGGGACCTGTTGGCAGGAACGGGGGGGGGGGTTTGAGATGGGTCGGTAGATGTCAGGGTGAGTTTCAGGGAAGACAAGAAGAGGCCAGAGGTCAGGGAGGAGGTCACTATTTTGAGGATGAGTGGGGAGAGCGTGGGGAAACATGTTTTGACAAGGGTGGAGGAGGTGGGGTCCAGGGTGCAGGTGGAGTACTTCATGCTTGGTATTATGGAGGACAGGTCGGCACTGGGGATTTCTGTGAATGACGTGGAAGTGTGGCTTGGGTGTTCTGATTCTGACTGGTTGTGATTTGGGGTGTTCCTGTTCTGGCTGGGTGGGTTCTGGGGGACAGAGGGCAGTTGGTTGCGGATTGTGTCAAAATATAATAGTGTGTGTGTGTTTGTGTTCTCAACAGACAACACCAGGAGAGGTCAAAGATTACCAGTGCTCAGTATGTACAGCAGCATCAAACAGAGCTGATCAAGGTGTGTAAATGTCCAACAAGACATTTGACTTTAGCTCTACAGGAACATTAAAAAGCATCTCTTGTGGTGCTAATAGTCTCCAGGCTTCCCTCTTTAGACCAGCGGGACGTGAATCTAGGACAGATGCTTCTGATGTCCTCAGTTAGTTCAGAGTAAAGTTCTCCTTGATGTTTGTTCTGTTTCAGAGGGCTGAGGAGAACGCACACACTTTTCTAGACAAGGAGCTGAAGAAGCTGTGGAGGGTTCTCTTCCTACATTACCCACAATGCTCAGCGAGTCAGAGGGAGGAAGAAAAGAAGGTGGATGGTAAGAACGAGGAGCAGAGGAGGCGCGCCATAGAGGGAGTGGTAGACATCACACTGCTCTGTCTAATGGAGATGAACCAGGAGGAACTGGCCGACACACTGAGGGCCGGTAAGAGACTCTTATCACAAATGCAGTCCTACCAATATTCCTGAACATTTCCTGCATGGGGTAATGTGTGAATGGGAACAAAGGTCGATATTCCAGGTAGCATCTAGTAGCATTTCCAGGTCATTGTCTGTATGGCTGGGTGGTGAATTTAAGAAGTGACATTGCAAAAATAAAAAAAGAGTAATATATACTGCAGATCAACAACAGAATAACTCAGTGGAAGAGATGCAACACTATCTTGTTATATCAGTATAGGAAGTCACATTCCACTGAACAATGATAGCACTACTTAGCAGGTTATAAGACACATCTAAAGTAGAATTGATATAGCTATATAAAAATCATGAAGTTGATCATTTTACAGCAATAATTTAAATGTATCCAATTATGTCACCATCCACTAACTGATGTATTCTGTCATTTTGTCATTTAGAAACTGTTGCTGTCGAGTGCCAACATAAAATCAAGTCTCATCTGAAGGAGAAGTTCAGGTGTGTGTTTGAGGGAATCGCTAAAGCAGGACAGCCAACAGGTCTGAATGACTTCTACACAGAGCTCTTCATCACAGAGAGAGGCAGTGGAGAGGTCAACAAGGAACATGAAGTCAGACTGATTGAAACAGCTTCCAGAAAACCAGCCAAGGAGGAAACACCAATCAAATGTGATGACATCTTTAAACCCTTACCTGGACAAGATCAACCAATCAGAACAATAATGACAACTGGAGTGGCCGGCATTGGTAAAACAATCTTAACACAAAAGTTCACTCTGGACTGGGCTGAAGGCAAAGCCAACCACGATATACACTTCACATTTCTCTTCACTTTCAGAGAGCTGAATTTACTGAAAGGGAAAGAGTTTAGCTTGGTGGAACTTCTTCATCACTTCTTTATTGAGACCAAAGAAGCAGGAATCTGCAGTTACGACCGGTTCAAAGTTGTCTTCATCTTGGATGGTCTGGATGAGTGTCGACTTCCTCTGGACTTCCAGAACAACCCGATCTGGACTGATGTCACAGAGCCAACCTCGGTGGACGTGCTGCTGACAAACCTCATCAGGGGCTACCTGCTTCTCTCCGCTCGCATCTGGATAACCACACGCCCTGCTGCAGCCAATCAGATCCCTGCTGAGTGTGTTTGCATGGTGACAGAGGTGAGAGGGTTCACCGACCCACAGAAGGTGAAGTACTTCAGGAAGAGATTCAGAGAGGGGACGCTGGCCAACACAATCATCTCCCACATCAAGACATCACGAAGCCTCCAAATCATGTGTCACATCCCAGTCTTCTGTTGGATCACTGCTACAGTTCTGGAGGACTTCTTCAAAACATCCCAGAGAGGAGAAGATATGCCCCAGACTGTGACTCAGATGTACAGCCACTTCCTGAGGGTTCAGTCTATACAGGGGGACAGGAAGTATCATGGGAGAACTGAAACAGAGCCACACTGGAGTTCAGAGAGCAGGGAGATCATTGTTTCTCTGGGAAAACTGGCTTTTAACCAGCTGGAGAAAGGCAACCTGATCTTTTATGAGGCAGACCTGGCAGAGTGTGGCATCAATATCAGAGCAGCCTCAGTGTACTCAGGAGTGTTCACTCAGATCTTTAAAGAGGAGTGTGGGCTGTACCAGGACAAGGTGTTCTGCTTTGTCCATCTGAGCATCCAGGAGTTTCTGGCTGCCCTTTATGTCTTTCTGTCCTTCATCGACACTGGTGTCAATCTGATCTCAGGAAAACCACAATCCCTGTGGTCTATTGTTGTTAGAAACAAAAAAACAAACAAAAAAAAGGTCAAACTCTACCAGAGTGCTGTGGACAAGGCCTTACAGAGTGAGAACGGACACCTGGACTTGTTCCTCCGCTTCCTCCTGGGCCTTTCTCTGGAGACCAATCAGATTCTCCTACGAGGACTGCTGGGACGGACAGAAAGTAGCTCATGGACCAATCAGAGAACAATCCGTTACATCAAGAAGAAGATAAATGGAGATCTCGCTCCAGAGAGAAGCATCAATCTGTTCCACTGTCTGAATGAGCTGAATGACCGTTCTCTAGTGGAGGAGATCCAACAGTACCTGACATCAGGAAGTCTCACCACTGAAGCTCTCTCCCCTGCTCAGTGGTCAGCTCTGGTCTTCATCTTACTGTCATCAGAAGAGGAGCTGGACGTGTTTGACCTGAAGAAATACTCTGCTTCAGAGGAGGGTCTTCTGAGGCTGCTGCCAGTGGTCAAAGCCTCCAAAACATCTCTGTAGGTTCACTAATAACATGTATTACAATGCATACAATACAATATACCTAATACTAGGATTTGGAATAGCATACACAACATCTCTGTAGGTTCACTAATAACATGTATTACAACACACACAACACAATATACGTAATACTAGAATATAAAAGTTATAATAATATACAAAACATCTCTGTAGGTTCACTAATAACATGTATTACAATACACCCAACACAATATACATAATACTAGAATATAAAAGTTGCAAGAATATACAAAACATTACATTGGTTCATTAATAACATGTATTAAATTACACAACACAATACACATACTACTAGAATATAAAAGTTATAATAACATACTAAACATTTTGGTAGGTTCACTAATAGCATTTATTACAATACACACAACTCAATATACTGCAATTTAAATATACAAAACATCTCTATAGGTTCACTCATAACATTACAACAATACACACAACACAATATATATACTTATAATATAACTTTTACAGAAGTACAATTAACAACTTTTCAACATTTTACATCCAATATATACCTAACATTTATAGATCTAATGATTTAGTAAATATATGTTAAACTAATAAACAAATATGAATAGGCTACAGAAAAATATTGTTATATTGTGTAACCAGGGTGAACAGACAAACTCATAATTGACTAAGAAATAATAAATGAGGAAAGCCAAGACGTAATAATAGTTTATAATAGTTAAATTCAGCTGTATTCAAATATATAGCTATAAGTAGTAATAAATATATATTTTTAATGTAGGATACATTAATAATTATACATTTATTATTAATAAAAGTTAACTCACTATTTTAAAACATGTTAACCTTGTTCAGTACATTTGGTTATACGGACTCTATTTGGGTTTAACCAATAGGAAGGGATGATTAAAGACTTCCAGGTCATTTGGGGAAGGGTGAGAGGTCACGAGCGAGCGGGAAAAAGGAGAGAGCTAAGAGACAAGGAGAAAGGAGGAGAGTACTTTATTCTCTGTAGAGATCGCCCAGCTAAATTATATTTAAATATTTACTTATTAGTTGTTTGACGGTTAAATGAGTACGGGAGAGAGTGGATTTGGGGATTGTTTTATTCGTGTTTCTGTTCGTGTCGGGGATGTTTTGGTCGTTTGGTGTAAAGCTAGCTTGGTTTGCTAACCGCCTTAGCATCCTCTGAACGGGATATAAATCATCAGAGTAGCGCACGAGGATAGTTCACAGCAGGGGGTCAGGTAGCGCGCGCGGTTCCCCTGACGAAGATCATCCCGGGATTCCAGTTTCTTATCCGTCGTCTCCTCTCCCTATAACGGTACCGGGACTTTGTTTTGCTCACGTTAAGAGCGAACAGTCTATCGTGTTGCGACACCGAGCCGTACAGGCCTGCAACGTTTATGGCGGCATATCAGCGGCGACAAAAACCGCAAGCAAAAATGACTTTGTGCGCGCACACAACTAACACATCCATGCACACAAATGATTGTAAGCACTAACTGCACTCGCGCTCAGTAGTTATCTGATCGCGAGAGCAATAATAAAGCATGTGAGGAAGAAACGAATCATTGAGCGCGCACGTGAAGTGACAGCGCACAACTGACGCCCCTGTGCGCACAAATGCTGTCTTTGCTCTCGTGCTCGCACACAATATACATAAAATTGGAATATAACTTCTAATAATATACAAAACATCTCTGTAGATGTACTGATACCATGTATTACAATGCAATACACAATATACTACAATAAAAAGTCATTAACATACGAAACTTACATTTTACACCCAATACTGAAGAAACATAAGGATCTAATGTATTGACTAGAATATATAAGTTAAATTAATAAAACATTTATAATAAAAGATTTCAACACAATTCCCTCATTAGGTTAACCGTAAACTATGTTAGTTATTTTAAACGCAGTAACATGTTCCTGTTTATTTTGTGTGAAGGCTGAATGGCTGTGATCTGTCAGAGAGATCATGTGAAGCTCTGGCCTCAGTTCTCAGCTCCAACTCCTCTAGTCTGAGAGAGCTGGACCTGAGTACCAATGATGTGCAGGATTCAGGAGTGAAGCTGCTCTCTGCTGGACTGGGGAGTCCACACTGTACACTGGAAACTCTCAGGTCAGTTTGACTCAATGTGCAAACAGTTACACCACAAGGTTCATATCAGAGGACATTCAACAGATTTACATCCAGAAAGTTAAGAGGCATGAATATATTATTTTCATAGGACTAATTCAACATAATTATATTTGTGTTGCCATGACAGTTTAGGTATACATTATATTCTTAGTTTGTTTGTGATGGTATAAGGTGTCTGTTGTATTACATTCTTCTTCTGATTATCATGTAGTCAGACAGTAAGGTGGGGTTTAGAGTTGTTTAGTGAAGTTTAATAACTGCCTTTTCATAAAACTATATTTTTAAGTGAAGCATAATGATAACTTTTGTTTAATAATTGAACATATGTGACATCTATTTCTTAATATTTAAAGATCCAGGTAATACATTTTATTTCTAATTGTTCATGTATGCAAAAAGACTGGCTACAATTCTCATAAAACATTTAATCACAGTTCCTAACATGTGTTTGTTTTGTGTGAAGGCTGAATGGCTGTCATCTGTCAGAGAGATGCTGTGAAGCTCTGGCCTCAGTTCTCAGCTCCAACTCCTCTAGTCTGAGAGAGCTGGACCTGAGTACCAATGATGTGCAGGATTCAGGAGTGAAGCTGCTCTCTGCTGGACTGGGGAGTCCACACTGTACACTGGAAACTCTCAGGTCAGTTTGACTCAATGTGCAAACAGTTACACCACAAGGTTCAATATCAGAGGACTCAGCTTATAACTCAGTACCTGCGATGACCACATTCATGACTTTTGTATCATTGGAAATGTTACACCTTGTTGTTTAGATGGATATTCTAATACATCCTTATGCTTGCAACTTCTAAATTCTAAATTTAAACATGAAAACAAATTATAATTAAAGCTGCAAGCAGCATTTAGCGGGTGTCGAGGCTTATGCAGACGAGGCAGACCAGTAAGACTTTTACAGATGTTATACAGTTGATGAGGTTGGAATAGCTTCAGCTTAATTGCGGTGATTCGCCTTCAATGTTTTGTGAAAGTGTATCAAAGTCAGGGTTCAGCAGTTACGCTTTTTTAACGCTTTAAAATAGAATTATAACCGGCATAGCATTTAGACACACACACACACACACAAAAGTGGCAAGTGGATTGCATCAACATTGCAAACAGTTAGGTCAGTGCTTACTGCTGACATTGTACTGTATTGTTTTTGGTTTAAATCAAGGAATAAGCTTTACTTTGATCAAACACTGTTTAGAAAAGTGAGAGAAAAGTATTATATATTGTCATACACTATGAAGATAATGATAGTAAATGGATTGTTTTTAATGTAATGACAGCTTCAGACACACACACACACTTTAGGTTTACTTTGATCAAACACTGTAATGGATTGTTTTTAATGTAATGACAGCTTCAGACACACACACACACTTTAGGTTTACTTTGATCAAACAGTGTTTAGAAAAGTGAGAGAAAAGTTTTATATATTGTCATACAGTATGAAGATAAAGACACCTTAGGTTTACTTTGATCAAACACTGTTTAGAAAAGTGAGAGTAAAGTTTTATATATTGTCATACAGTATGAAGATAATGATAGTAAATGGGTTGTTTGTAATGTAGTGACAGCTTCAGACACACACACACACACACTTTAGGTTTACATTGATCAAACACTGTTTAGAAAAGTGTTTATATATTGTCATACAGTATGAAGATAATGATAGTAAATGGGTTGTTTGTAATGTAGTGACAGCTTCAGACACACACACACACACACACACTTTAGGTTTACATTGATCAAACACTGTTTAGAAAAGTGTTATATATTGTCATACAGTATGAAGATAATGATAGTTAGAGTGGTTCAATGGGATTGGAATCACGGCATTGTAACCGGTTTGAGCCTGTAGCAGCCATGTTTTTGGGCATAATTGGAAAAGTGAGATATCTATCTTGTTTGGAATTTCATGCCGAACAACGTTTCTATTGTACTCAAGATGATAGGAGTCCATATAGATTTTTGAAAACGCATTTGAAGCCCATTCGGACGGTTTTTTGTCTCTGGCGGCCATTTTGTTTTACCAAAATTAAAATCTGAAAATGTACTCTTGTTCAGAATTCCATGCCCAACAACCTTTCTATTGTACTCAAGATGATAGGAGTCCATATAGATTTTTGAAAACGCATTTTAAGGCCATACGGACGGTTTTCTGTCTCTTGCGGCCATTTTTTTTACCAAAATTAAAATGTGAAAATGTACTCTTGTTCAGAATTCTATGCCCAACAACATTTGTATTGGACACAAGATCATAGGACACCATCTTGATGTCGATATAAGCATATTTGTGTTCGGCATGGTTAAGCCACACCTTCTTTCAAAGTTAATGGCTCCTGGGGGCCTTATGTTTTATTGCACAGACTTTTCGTGAGAGCATATTAAAGACATTGGTCCAACGATTATGTGTGCCAAAAGATTTCTGTGTATGTCAAAAAACGTAGGACCCCTACTGATTTTAATGTTTTTGACAAAATTCAAAATGGCGAAAGATCCATCATGGCGGAAGTCATAGGTTGTTGAGGCACATTTGTTCAGCATGTGGAGATGCATATATGAGCAAAGTCTCATAACTGTAGGTCAAAGGGGTCAGGAGATATGCTTGTTCAAAGTTTGCATTTTCCAGACGATTGCTATAGCGCCACCTTTGGGCCAATCAGTGCAATTCTTTCACACAGATATTCTGTAGTCCTCCTCTACAGCTGTAGCAAGTTTTCATAAAACGTGGGCAAAACATTTTGTTGTCGTAGTCTGGCGGCCATGTTGTTTTGTCAATCAACTTAAATCTTACTTAAGAATTTGGGGCTTTGATCCCTGATTGTGTGACAGTTGGTCCCGCTCAAATCCAACAATCCATCTAGGAACTGTGTTCATTTTAGTCAAAAACCACGCCCTTTTGATGCCACGCCCCAATTGGAAAAACATGGGTACCATCTTGTTTAGAATTTAATGATGAGCAATTTTTGTATTGGGGTCAAGATCATAGGACTCCACCTTGATGTTGATATAAGCATTTTTGTGTTTGGCGTTGTTAAGCCACACCTTCTTTCAAAGTTAATGGCTCCTGGGGACCTTATGTTTTATTGCACAGACTTGTACAAAGTTAATATTAAAGATATTGGTCCAAAGATTATGTGTGCCCAAGGATTTCTGTGTATCTCAAAAACCGTAGGGCTTTTACATTTTTTCATGTTTCTCACAAAATTCAAAATGGCGGAATATCCATCATGGCGGAAGTCATAGGTTCTTGAGGCATATTTGTTCAGCATGAGAAGATGCATATATGGTCAAAGTTGTATGACTGTAGGTCAATGGGGTCAGGAGATATGCTTGTTCAAAGTTTGCATTTTCATGCGATTGCTATAGCGCCACCTTTGGGCCAATCAGTGCAATTTTTTCACACAGATCTTCTGTTCCCCCCCTCTACAGGTGTATAAAGTTTTTTTCAAAAGTTACAAAGCGGTTTAGGCTGTGTAAGTCAAACGCGTAGGAATAATAATAATAACAAGCAGCATTTAGCGGGTGTCGAGGTTTGTGCAGACGAGGCAGACCAGTAAGACTTTTAAAGATTTTATACAGTCGATGAGGTTGGAATGGCCTCAGCTCAATTGCGGTGATTGGCCTTCAATGTTTTGTGAAAGTGCATCAAAGTCAGGGTTCAGCAGTTACGCTTCTTTAACGCTTTAAAATAGAATCATAACAGGCATAGCATTTAGACACACACACACACAAAAGTGGCAAGTGCATTGCATCAACATTGCAAACAGTTAGGTCAGTGCTTACTGCTGACATTGTACTGTATTGTTTTTGGTTTAAATCAAGGAAGAAGCTTTACTTTGATCAAACACTGTTTAGAAAAGTGAGACAAAAGTATTATATATTGTCATACAGTATGAAGATAATGATAGTAAATGGATTGTTTTTAATGTAATGACAGCTTCAGACACACACACACTTTAGGTTTACTTTGATAAAACACTGTTTAGAAAAGTGAGACAAAAGTATTATATATTGTCATACAGTATGAAGATAATGATAGTAAATGGATTGTTTTTAATGTAATGACAGCTTCAGACACACACACACAGTTTAGGTTTACCTTGACCAAACACTGTAATGGATTGTTTTTAATGTAATGACTGCTTCAGACACACACACACTTTAGGTTTACTTTGATCAAACACTGTTTAGAAAAGTGAGAGAAAAGTATTATATATTGTCATACAGTATGAAGATATTGATAGTAAATGGTTTGTTTTTAATGTAATGACAGCTTCAGACACACACACACACTTTAGGTTTACTTTGATCAAACACTGTAATGGATTGTTTTTAATGTAATGACAGCTTCAGACACACACACACACACACAAGTATTGTTTTAGGTTTGAATCAAGGAAGTATTATATATTGGCAAACAGTATGAAGATAATGATAGTAAATGGATTGTTTTTAATGTAATGACAGCTTCACACTAGCTATGCCAGTTATGATGTTATTGTAAACTGTTTTTAAAGAAATGATAGCTTCAGACACACACACACACACACACACACTTTAGGTTTACTTTGATAAAACACTGTTTAGAAAAGTGAGACTAAAGTTTTATATATTGTCATACAGTATGAAGATAATGATAGCTAGAGTGGTTCAATGGGATTGGAATCACGGCATTGTAACCGGTTTGAGCCTCTGGCAGCCATGTTTTTGGGCAGAAATGGAAAAGTGAGAAATCTATCTTGTTCGGAATTTCATGCTGAACAACTTTTCTATTAAAGTCAAGATGATTAGAGTCCATATGGATTTTTTAAAACGCATTTTAAGCCTAATTGGACGTTTTTTTGCTTCTGGCGGCCATGTTGTTTTACCAAAATTAAAATCACAAAAAGTAATGTTGTTCAGAATTTCATGGCCAACAACTTTTATATTGGACACAAGATCATAGGAATCCATACTGATATCGAAAAACGCATTTACGTCCATTCTGACCGTTGTTAGCCTCTTGCGGCCATGTTGTTTCAGGAAAATTGAAAAAGTGAAAACTTCATCTTGTGCAGAATTTCATGGCCAACAATTCATCAATTTCACTTAAGATCATAGGACTCTTCCTTGATGTGGGAAAAAGCATTTAATTTTTTTTTTCTGTTTTATTCGTCTGGCGGCCATGTTGTTTTGTCAATCAACTTATATCTTATTTAAGCATTTGAGGTTTATAATCCTGATTGTGTGACAGTTGATCCCGCTCAAATCCAACACTTCCTATAGGAACTGTGGTCATTTTAGTCACAAGCCACGCCCCATTTTATGCCACGCCCCAATTGAAAAAGCATGGGTACCATGTTGTTCAGAATTTAATGTTGAACAACATTTGTATTGGAGCCAAGATCATAGGACTCCACCTTGATGTCAATATAAGCATTTTTGTGTTTGGCATTGTTAAGGCACACCTTCTTTCAAAGTTAATGTCTCCTGGGGGCCTTATGTTTTATTGCACAGACTTTTACAAACTTCATATTAAAGATATTGGTCCAAAGATTATGTGTACCCAAGGATTTCTGTGTATCTCAAAATACCTAGGGCTTTTACATTTTTTCATGTTTTTCACAAAATTCAAAATGGCGGAAAATCCATCATGGCGGAAGTCATAGGTTCTTGAGGCATATTTGTTCAGCATGAGAAGATGCATCTATGGTCAAAGTTTCATGACTGTAGGTCAAAGTAGTCTGGAGATATGATTTGCCAATTTTGGACGATTGCAATAGCGCCACCTTTGGGCCAATCAGTGCAGTTTTTTCACACAGATCTTCTGTAGTCCTCCTCTACAGCTCTATTAAGTTTTTATAAGAAATTATCAAGCGGTTTAGGCTGTGTAAGTCGATTTTACGCTATATAATAATAATATCAGCAATAACAAGAGGTTGTCTTGGACTTCGTCCTCGACACCCTAATAATATCAGCAATAACAAGAGGTTGTCTTGGACTTCGTCCTCGACACCCTAATTAAAGCTGCAAGCAGCATTTAGCGGGTGTCGAGGCTTATGCAGACGAGGCAGACCAGTAAGACTTTTAAAGATTTTATACAGTTGATGAGGTTGGAATAGCCTCAGCTTAATTGCGGTGATTCGCCTTCAATGTTTTGTGAAAGTGTATCAAAGTCAGGGTTCAGCAGTTACGCTTCTTTAACGCTTTAAAATAGAATTATAACCGACACAGCATTTAGACACACACACACACAAAAGTGGCAAGTGCATTGCATCGACATTGCAAACAGTTAGGTCAGTGCTTACTGCTGACATTGTACTGTATAGTTTTTGGTTTAAATCAAGGAATAAGCTTTACTTTGATCAAACACTGTTTAGAAAAGTGAGAGAAAAGTATTATATATTGTCATACAGTATGAAGATAATGATAGTAAATGGGTTGTTTTTAATGTAATGACAGCTTCAGACACACACACACACACTTTAGGTTTACTTTGATCAAACACTGTAATGGATTGTTTTTAATGTAATGACAGCTTCAGACACACACACACTTTAGACTGTTTAGAAAAGTGAGAGAAAAGTATTATATATTGTCATACAGTATGAATATAATGATAGTAAATGGATTGTTTTTAATGTAATGACATCTTCAGACACACACACACTTTAGGTTTACTTTGAAAAAACACTGTTTAGAAAAGTGAGACAAAAGATCACTGTTTAGAAAAGTGAGACAAAAGTATTATATATTGTCATACAGTATGAAGAGAATGATAGTAAATGGGTTGTTTTTAATGTAGTGACAGCTTCAGACACACACACACAAAAGTATTGTTTTAGGTTTGAATCAAGGAAGTATATATTGTCATATAGTATGAAGATAATGATAGTAAATGGGTTGTTTTTAATGTAATGACAGCTTCAGACACACACACACACACACACACACACACACACACACACACACGTATTGCTTTTGGTTTGAATCAAGAAAGTAATATATATTGTCATATAGTATGAAGATAATGATAATAAGAGTAGTTGCATGGGGTGTTTTTAATTAAATGACAGCTTCAGACACACACACACACACACACACACACATACACACACTAGCTATGGCAGTTATGATTTTATTCTAAACTGTTTTTAAAGAAATGATAGCTTCAGACACACACACACACACACACTTTAGGTTTACTTTGATCAAACACTGTTTAGAAAAGTGAGAGAAAAGTTTTATATATTGTCATACAGTATGAAGATAATGATAATTAATGGGTTGTTGTTAATGTAATGACAGCTTCAGACACACACACACAGTTTAGGTTTACCTTGAACAAACACTGTAATGGATTGTTTTTAATGTAATGACAGCTTCAGACACACACACACACACACACTTTAGGTTTACTTTGATCAAACACTGTTTAGAAAAGTGAGAGAAAAGTATTATATATTGTCATACAGTATGAAGATAATGATAGTAAATGGATTGTTTTTAATGTAACGACAGCTTCAGACACACACACACTTTAGGTTTACGTTGATCAAACAGTGTTTAGAAAAGTGAGAGAAAAGTTTTATATATTGTCATACAGTACGAAGATAAAGACACCTTAGGTTTACTTTGATCAAACACTGTTTAGAAAAGTGAGAGTAAAGTTTTATATATTGTCATACAGTATGAAAATAATGATAGTTAGAGTGGTTCAATGGGATTGGAATCACAACATTCTAACCGGTTTGAGCCTCTGGCAGCCATGTTTTTGGGCATAATTGGAAAAGTGAGAAATCTATCTTGTTCGGAATTTCATGATGAACAACTTTTCTATTATAGTCAAGATGATTAGAGTCCATATAGATTTTTGAAAACGCATTGTAAGCCCATTGGGACGGTTTTTTGCTTCTGGCGGCCATGTTATTTTACCAAAATTAAAATCACAAATAGTAATCTTGTTCAGAATGTTATGCCCAACAACTTTCATATTGGACACAAGATCATAAGAATCCATACAGATGTCGAAAAACGCATTTACGTCCATTTAGACCGTTGTTAGCCTCTTGCGGCCATGTTGTTTCAGGAAAATTGAAAAAGTGAAAACTTCATCTTGTGTAGAATTTCATGGCCAACAATTCATCAATTTCACTTAAGATCATGAGTATTCCTTGATGTGGGAAAAAGCATTTTAATTTTGTTTTCTCTTTTTTTCATCTGGCGGCCATGTTGTTTTGTCAATCAACTTATATCTTATTTAAGCATTTGAGGTTTATAATCCTGATTGTGTGACAGTTGATCCCGCTCAAATCCATCACTTCCTCTAGGAACTGTGGTCATTTTAGTCAGAAGCCACGCCCTTTTTATGCCACGCCCCAATTGAAAAAACATGGGTACCATGTTGTTCAGAATTTAATCTTGAACAACGTTTGTATTGGAGCCAAGATCATAGGACTCCACCTTGATGTCAATATAAGCATTTTTGTGTTCGGCGTTGTTAAGCCACACCTTCTTTCAAAGTTAATGTCTCCTGGGGGCCTTAAGTTTTATTGCACAGACTTTTCAAAAGGATAGATTAAAGATATTGGTCCAAAGATTACGTGTACCCAAGGATTTCAGTGTATCTCAAAAAACCTAGGGCTTTTACATTTTTTCATGTTTTTCACAAAATTCAAAATGGCGGAAAATCCATCATGGCGGAAGTCATAGGTTCTTGAGGCATATTTGTTCAGCATGAGAAGATGCATCTATGGTCAAAGTTTCATGACTGTAGGTCAAAGTAGTCTGGAGATATGATTTGCCAATTTTGGACGATTGCAATAGCGCCACCTTTGGGCCAATCAGTGCAGTTTTTTCACACAGATCTTCTGTAGTCCTCCTCTACAGCTCTATTAAGTTTTTATAAGAAGTTATCAAGCGGTTTAGGCTGTGTAAGTCGATTTTACGCTATATAATAATAATATCAGCAATAACAAGAGGTTGTCTTGGACTTCGTCCTCGACACCCTAATAATATCAGCAATAACAAGAGGTTGTCTTGGACTTCGTCCTCGACACCCTAATTAAAGCTGCAAGCAGCATTTAGCGGGTGTCGAGGCTTATGCAGACGAGGCAGACCAGTA
Organism: Lota lota; assembly: GCA_026745465.1. NCBI lineage: Eukaryota > Metazoa > Chordata > Actinopteri > Gadiformes > Lotidae > Lota > Lota lota. The sequence goes on along the minus strand of JACYXH010000565.1, from coordinate 142,644 downwards.
AGACTTTTAAAGATTTTATACAGTTGATGAGGTTGGAATAGCCTCAGCTTAATTGCGGTGATTCGCCTTCAATGTTTTGTGAAAGTGTATCAAAGTCAGGGTTCAGCAGTTACGCTTCTTTAACGCTTTAAAATAGAATTATAACCGACATAGCATTTAGACACACACACACACAAAAGTGGCAAGTGCATTGCATCGACATTGCAAACAGTTAGGTCAGTGCTTACTGCTGACATTGTACTGTATAGTTTTTGGTTTAAATCAAGGAATAAGCTTTACTTTGATCAAACACTGTTTAGAAAAGTGAGAGAAAAGTATTATATATTGTCATACAGTATGAAGATAATGATAGTAAATGGGTTGTTTTTAATGTAATGACAGCTTCAGACACACACACACACACTTTAGGTTTACTTTGATCAAACACTGTAATGGATTGTTTTTAATGTAATGACAGCTTCAGACACACACACACTTTAGACTGTTTAGAAAAGTGAGAGAAAAGTATTATATATTGTCATACAGTATGAATATAATGATAGTAAATGGATTGTTTTTAATGTAATGACATCTTCAGACACACACACACTTTAGGTTTACTTTGAAAAAACACTGTTTAGAAAAGTGAGACAAAAGATCACTGTTTAGAAAAGTGAGACAAAAGTATTATATATTGTCATACAGTATGAAGAGAATGATAGTAAATGGGTTGTTTTTAATGTAGTGACAGCTTCAGACACACACACACAAAAGTATTGTTTTAGGTTTGAATCAAGGAAGTATATATTGTCATATAGTATGAAGATAATGATAGTAAATGGGTTGTTTTTAATGTAATGACAGCTTCAGACACACACACACACACACACACACACACACACACACACACACACACACGTATTGCTTTTGGTTTGAATCAAGAAAGTAATATATATTGTCATATAGTATGAAGATAATATAATAAGAGTAGTTGCATGGGGTGTTTTTAATTAAATGACAGCTTCAGACACACACACACACACACACACACACACACACACACATACACACACTAGCTATGGCAGTTATGATTTTATTCTAAACTGTTTTTAAAGAAATGATAGCTTCAGACACACACACACACACACACTTTAGGTTTACTTTGATCAAACACTGTTTAGAAAAGTGAGAGAAAAGTTTTATATATTGTCATACAGTATGAAGATAATGATAATTAATGGGTTGTTGTTAATGTAATGACAGCTTCAGACACACACACACAGTTTAGGTTTACCTTGAACAAACACTGTAATGGATTGTTTTTAATGTAATGACAGCTTCAGACACACACACACACACACACACACTTTAGGTTTACTTTGATCAAACACTGTTTAGAAAAGTGAGAGAAAAGTATTATATATTGTCATACAGTATGAAGATAATGATAGTAAATGGATTGTTTTTAATGTAACGACAGCTTCAGACACACACACTTTAGGTTTACGTTGATCAAACAGTGTTTAGAAAAGTGAGAGAAAAGTTTTATATATTGTCATACAGTACGAAGATAAAGACACCTTAGGTTTACTTTGATCAAACACTGTTTAGAAAAGTGAGAGTAAAGTTTTATATATTGTCATACAGTATGAAAATAATGATAGTTAGAGTGGTTCAATGGGATTGGAATCACAACATTCTAACCGGTTTGAGCCTCTGGCAGCCATGTTTTTGGGCATAATTGGAAAAGTGAGAAATCTATCTTGTTCGGAATTTCATGATGAACAACTTTTCTATTATAGTCAAGATGATTAGAGTCCATATAGATTTTTGAAAACGCATTGTAAGCCCATTGGGACGGTTTTTTGCTTCTGGCGGCCATGTTATTTTACCAAAATTAAAATCACAAATAGTAATCTTGTTCAGAATGTTATGCCCAACAACTTTTATATTGGACACAAGATCATAAGAATCCATACAGATGTCGAAAAACGCATTTACGTCCATTTAGACCGTTGTTAGCCTCTTGCGGCCATGTTGTTTCAGGAAAATTGAAAAAGTGAAAACTTCATCTTGTGTAGAATTTCATGGCCAACAATTCATCAATTTCACTTAAGATCATAGGAGTATTCCTTGATGTGGGAAAAAGCATTTTAATTTTGTTTTCTCTTTTTTTCATCTGGCGGCCATGTTGTTTTGTCAATCAACTTATATCTTATTTAAGCATTTGAGGTTTATAATCCTGATTGTGTGACAGTTGATCCCGCTCAAATCCAACACTTCCTCTAGGAACTGTGGTCATTTTAGTCAGAAGCCACGCCCTTTTTATGCCACGCCCCAATTGAAAAAACATGGGTACCATGTTGTTCAGAATTTAATCTTGAACAACGTTTGTATTGGGGTCAAGATCATAGGACTCCACCGTGATGTCGATATAAGCATTTTTGTGTTCGGCGTTGTTAAGCCACACCTTATTTCAAAGTTAATGGCTCCTGGGGGCCTTATGCTTTATTGCACAGACTTTTACAAAGATCATATTCAAGATAGTGGTCCAAAGATTATGTGAGAACAAGGATTTCTGTGTATCTCAAAAACCCTAGGGCTTTTACATTTTTTCATGTTTCTCCCAAAATTCAAAATGGCGGAAAATCCATCATGGCGGAAGTCATAGGTTCTTGAGGCATATTTGTTCAGCATGAGGAGATGCATCTATGGTCAAAGTTTTATGACTGTAGGTCAATGGGGTCAGGAGATATGCTTGTTCAAAGTTTGCATTTTCATGCGATTGCTATAGCGCCACCTTTGGGCCAATCAGTGCACTTTTTTCACACAGATCTTCTGTTCTCCTCCTCTACAGCTGTACCAAGTTTTATCAAAATTTATCAAGCGGTTTTGGCTGTGTAAGTCAAACGCTGTTTATAATAATAATAATTAAAGCTGCAAGCAGCATTTACCGGGTGTCGAGGTTTGTGCAGACGAGGCAGACCAGTGAGACTTTGAAAGATTTTATACAGTTGATGAGGTTGGAATGGCCTCAGCTCAATTGCGGTGATTGGCCTTCGATGTTTTGTGAAAGTGTATCAAAGTCAGGGTTGAGCGGTTACGCTTCTTTAACGCTTTAAAATAGAATCATAACCGGCATAGCATTTAGACACACACACACACAAAAGTGGCAAGTGCATTGCATCAACATTGCAAACAGTTAGGTCAGTTCTTACTGCTGACATTGTACTGTATTGGTTTTGGTGTAAATCAAAGAATAAGCTTTACTTTGATCAAACACTGTTTAGAAAAGTGAGAGAAAAGTATTATATATTGTCATACAGTATGAAGATAGTGATAGTAAATGGATTGTTTTTAATGTAATGACAGCTTCAGACACACACACACAATTTAGGTTTACTTTGATCAAACACTGTAATGGATTGTTTTTAATGTAATGACAGCTTCAGACACACACACACACTTTAGACTGTTTAGAAAAGTGAGAGAAAAGTATTATATATTGTAATACAGTATGAAGATAATGATAGTAAATGGATTGTTTTTAATGTAATGACATCTTCAGACACACACACACTTTAGGTTTACTTTGATCAAACAGTGTTTAGAAAAGTGAGAGAAAAGTTTTATATATTGTCATACAGTATGAAGATAAAGACACCTTAGGTTTACTTTGATCAAACACTGTTTAGAAATATGAGAGTAAAGTTTTATATATTGTCATACAGTATGAAGATAATGATAGTAAATGGATTGTTTTGAATGTAGTTACAGCTTCAGACACACACACACACACACAAGTATTGTTTTAGGTTTGAATCAAGGAAGTGTTATATATTGTCTTACAGTATGAAGATAATGATAGTAAATGGATTGTTTTTAATGTAATGACAGCTTCAGACACACACACACACTTGAGGTTTACTTTGGTAAAACACTGTTTAGAAAAGTGAGACAAAAGTTTTATATATTGTTATACAGTATGAAGAAAATGATAGTTAGAGTGGTTAAATGGGATTGGAATCACGGCATGGTAACAGGTTTGAGCCTCTGGCAGCCATGTTTTTGGGCATAATTGGAAAAGTGATAAATCGATCTTGTTGGGAATGTCATGCTGAACAACTTTTCTATTGTAGTCAAGATGATTAGAGTCCATATAGATTTGTGAAAACGCATTTTAAGCCCATTCTGACGGTTTTTAGTTTCTGGCGGCCATTTTGTTTTACCAAAATGAAATTGTGAAAATGTACTCTTGTTCAGAATTCCATGCCCAACAACTTTTCTATTGTACTGAAGATGATAGGAGTCCATATAGATTTTTGAAAACGCATTTTAAGGCCATTCGGACGGTTTTCTGTCTCTGGCGGCCATTTTGTTTTAGCAAAATTAAAATCTGAAAATTAATTCTTGTTCAGAATTCCATGACCAACAACATTTGTATTGGACACAAGATCATAGGACACAATGTTGATGTCGATATAAGCATTTTAGTGTTCGGCGTGGTTAAGCCACACCTTCTTTCAAAGTTAATGGCTCCTGGGGGCCTTATGCTTTATTGAACAGACATTTCGTGAGAGCATATTAAAGACATTGGTCCTTAGATTATGTGTGCCAAAGGATTTCTGTTTATCTTAAAAAACGTAGGAGCCCTACTGATGTTAGTGTTTTTGACAAAATTCAAAATGGCGAAAAATCCATCATGGCGGAAGTCATAGGTTCTTGAGGCACATTTGTTCAGCATGTGAAGGTGCATATTTGAGCAAAGTTTCATGACTTTAGGTCAAAGGGGTCAGGAGATATGCTTGTTCAAAGTTTGCATTTTCAGACGATTGCTATAGCGCCACCTTTGGGCCAATCAGTGCAATTCTTTCACACAGATATTCTGTAGTCCTCCTCTACAGCTGTAGCAAGTATTCATAAAACGTGTTAAAAAATTTTTTTTGTCTAAGTCTGGCGGCCATGTTGTTTTGTCAATCAACTTAAATCTTACTTAAGCATTTAGGGCATTGATCCCTGATTGTGTGACAGTTGGTCCCGCTCAAATCCAACAATTCTTCTAGGAACTGTGGTCATTTTAGTCAAAAACCACGCCCTCTTGATGCCACGCCCCAATTGAAAAAACATGGGTACCATCTTGTTTAGAATTTAATGATGAACAATGTTTGTATTGGGGTCAAGATCATAGGACTCCACCTTGATGTTGATATAAGCATTTTTGTGTTTGGTGTTGTTAAGCCACACCTTCTTTCAAAGTTAATGGCTCCTGGGGGCCTTATACTTTATTGCTGAGACTTTTAATGACTTCAAATTAAAGATATTGGTCCAAAGAGTATGTGTGCAAAAGGATTTCTGTGTATCTCAAAAAACCTAGGGCTTTTACATTTCTTCATGTTTCTCACAAAATTCAAAATGGCGGAAAATCCATCATGGCGGACGTCATGGGTTCTTGAGGCATATTTGTTCAGCATGAGGAGATGCATATATGGTCAAAGTTTTATGACTGTAGGTCAATGGGGTCAGGAGATATGCTTGTTCAAAGTTTGGATTTTCATGCGATTGCTATAGCGCCACCTTTGGGCCAATCAGTGCAATTCTTTCACACAGATCTTCTGTTGTCGTCCTATACAGGTTTAGCAAGTTTTTTTCAGAATTAACCAAGCGGTTTAGGCTGTATAAGTCAAACACTGTGCATAATAATAATAATAATAATTAAAGCTGCAAGCAGCGATTAACGGGTGTCGAGGTTTATGCAGACGAGGCAGACCAGTAAGACTTTTAAAGATTTTATACAGTTGATGAGGTTGGAATGGCCTCAGCTCAATTGCGGTGATTGGCCTTCAATGTTTTGTGAAAGTGTATGAAAGTCAGGGTTCAGCAGTTACGCTTCTTTAACGCTTTAAAATAGAATCATAACCGGCATAGCATTTAGACACACACACACACACAAAAGTGGCAAGTGCATTGCATCAACATTGCAAACAGTTAGGTCAGTTCTTACTGCTGACATTGTACTGTATTGTTTTTGGTTTAAATCAAGGAATAAGCTTTACTTTGATCAAACACTGTTTAGAAAAGTGAGAGAAAAGTATTATATATTGTCATACAGTATGAAGATAATGATAGTAAATGGGTTGTTTTTAATGTAATGACAGCTTCACACAGACACACACACACACAAACACACTTTAGGTTTACTTTGACCAAACACTGTAATGGATTGTTGTTAATGTAATGACAGCTTCAGACACACACACACTTTAGGTTTACTTTGATAAAACACTGTTTAGAAAAGTGAGAGTAAAGTTTTATATATTGTCATACAGTATGAAGATAATGATAGTTAATGGGTTGTTTTTAATGTAATGACAGCTTCAGACACACACACACTTTAGGTTTACTTTGATAAAACACTGTTTAGAAAAGTGAGAGTAAAGTTTTATATATTGTCATACAGTGTGAAGATAATGATAGTTAGAGTGGTTCAATGGGATTGGAATCACGGCATTGTAACCGGTTTGAGCCTCTGGCAGCCATGTTTTTGGGCATAATTGGAAAAGTGAGAAATCTATCTTGTTTGGAATTTCATGCTGAACAACCTTTCTATTATAGTCAAGATGATTAGAGTCCATATAGATTTGTGAAAACGCATTTTAAGCCCATTCTGATGGTTTTGTGTTTCTGGCGGCCATTTTGTTTTACCAAAATTTAATTTTGAAAATGTACTCTTGTTCAGAATTCCATGCCGAACAACTTTTGTATTGTACTCAAGAGGATAGGAGTCGATATAGATTTTTGAAAACGCATTTTAAGCCCATTCGGACGGTTTTCTGTCTCTGTCGGCCATTTTGTTTTATCAAAATTAAAATATGAAAATGTACTCTTGTTCAGAATTCCATGCCCAACAACATTTGTATTGGACACAAGATCATAGTACACCATCTTGATGTCGATATAAGCATTTTAGTGTTTGGCGTGGTTAAGCCACACCTTCTTTCAAAGTTAATGGCTCCTGGGGGCCTTATGTTTTATTGCACAGACTTTTCGTGAGAGCATATTAAAGACATTGGTCCAAAGATTATGTGTGCCAAAGGATTTCCGTGTATCTCAAAAAACGTAGGAGCCCTACTGATTTTAATGTTTTTGACAAAATTCAAAATGGCGAAAAATCCATCATGGCGGAAGTCATAGGTTGTTGAGGCACATTTGTTCAGCATGTGAAGATGCATATTTGAGCAAAGTTTTATGACTGTAGGCCAAAGGGGTCAGGAGATATGCTCGTTCAAAGTTTGCATTTTCAGACGATTGCTATAGCGCCACCTTTGGGCCAATCAGTGCAATTATTTCACACAGATATTCTGTAGTCCTCCTCTACAGCTCTAGCAAGTAGTCATAAAACGTGCAAAAAAATTTTTTTTGTCTAAGTCTGGCGGCCATGTTGTTTTGTCAATCAACTTAAATCTTACTTAAGCATTTAGGGCTTTGATCCCTGATTGTGTGACAGTTGGTCCCGCTCAAATCCAACAATTCTTCTAGGAACTGTGGTCATTTTAGTGAAAAACCACGCCCTTTTGATGCCACGCCCCAATTGGAAAAACATGGGTACCATCTTGTTTAGAATTTAATGATGAACAATGTTTGTATTGGGGTCAAGATCATAGGAGTCCACCTTGAAGTCGATATAAGCGTTTTTGTGTTTGGCGTTGTTAAGCCACACCTTCTTTCAAAGTTAATGGCTCCTGGGGGCCTTATGCTTTATTGCACAGACTTTTACTGACTTCAAATTAAAGATATTGGTCCAAAGAGTATGTGTGCAAAAGGATTTCTGTGTATCTCAAAAAACCTAGGGCTTTTACATTTCTTCATGTTTCTCACAAAATTCAAAATGGCGGAAAATCCATCATGGCGGACGTCATGGGTTCTTGAGGCATATTTGTTCAGCATGAGGAGATGCATATATGGTCAAAGTTCTATGACTGTAGGTCAATGGGGTCAGGAGATATGCTTGTTCAAAGTTTGGATTTTCATGCGATTGCTATAGCGCCACCTTTGGGCCAATCAGTGCAATTCTTTCACACAGATATTCTGTTGTCGTCCTATACAGGTTTAGCAAGTTTTTTTCAGAATTAACCAAGCGGTTTAGGCTGTATAAGTCAAACACTGTGCATAATAATAATAATAATAATAATAATAATAATATCAGCAATAACAAGAGGTTGTCTTGGACTTCGTCCTCGACACCCTAATTAAAGCTGCAAGCAGCGATTAACGGGTGTCGAGGTTTAGGCAGACGAGGCAGACCAGTAAGACTTTTACAGATGTTATACAGTTGATGAGGTTGGAATAGCCTCAGGTTAATTGCGGTGATTAGCCTTCGATGTTTTATGAAAGTGTATCAAAGTCAGGGTTCAGCAGTTACGCTCGTTTAACGCTGTAAAATAGAGTCATAACTGGCATAGCATGTAGACACACACACACGCGAAAATGGCAAGTGCATTGCATCAACATTGCAAACAGTTAGGTCAGCGCTTATGGACTTTACATTGTACTATATTGTTTTTTTTTAAATCAAGGAAGAAGCTTTACTTTGATCAAACACTGTTTAGAAAAGTGAGAGAATAGTATTATACATTGTCATACAGTATGAAGATAATGATAGTAAATGGGTTGTTTTTAATGTAATGACAGCTTCAGACACACACACACTTTAGGTTTACTTTGATCAAACACTGTAATGGATTGTTTTTAATGTAATGACTGCTTCAGACACACACACACTTTAGGTTTACTTTGATCAAACACTGTTTAGAAAAGTGAGAGTAAAGTTTTATATATTGTCATACAGTATGAAGATAATGATAGTTAATGGGTTGTTTTTAATGTAATGACAGCTTCAGACACACACACACACTTTAGGTTTACTTTGATCAAACACTGTAATGGATTGTTTTTAATGTAATGACAGCTTCAGACACACATACACTTTAGACTGTTTAGAAAAGTAAGACAAAAGTATTATATATTGTCATACAGTATGAAGATAATGATAGTAAATGGATTGTTTTTAATGTAATGACATCTTCAGACACACACACACTTTAGGTTTACTTTGATCAAACAGTGTTTAGAAAAGTGAGAGAAAAGTTTTATATATTGTCATACAGTATGAAGATAAAGACACCTTAGGTTTACTTTGATCAAACACTGTTTAGAAATATGAGAGTAAAGTGTTATATATTGTCTTACAGTATGAAGATAATGATAGTAAATGGATTGTTTTTAATGTAATGACAGCTTCAGACACACACAAACTTGAGGTTTACTTTGATAAAACACTGTTTAGAAAAGTGAGACAAAAGTTTTATATATTGTTATACAGTATGAAGAAAATGATAGTTAGAGTGGTTAAATGGGATTGGAATCACGGCATGGTAACAGGTTTGAGCCTCTGGCAGCCATGTTTTTGGGCATAATTGGAAAAGTGATAAATCGATCTTGTTCGGAATTTCATGCTGAACAACTTTTCTATTATAGTCAAGATGATTAGAGTCCATATAGATTTGTGAAAACGCATTTTAAGCCCATTCTGACGGTTTTTAGTTTCTGGCGGCCATTTTGTTTTACCAAAACTAAAATCTGAAAATCTACTCTTGTTCAGAATTCCATGCCCAACAACTTTTCTATTGTACTCAAGATGATAGGAGTCCATATAGAATTTTGAAAACGCATTTTAAGGCCATTCGGACGGTTTTCTGTCTCTGGCGGCCATTTTGTTTTAGCAAAATTAAAATCTGAAAATTAATTCTTGTTCAGAATTCCATGACCAACAACATTTGTATTGGACACAAGATCATAGGACACAATGTTGATGTCGATATAAGCATTTTAGTGTTCGGCGTGGTTAAGCCACACCTTCTTTCAAAGTTAATGGCTCCTGGGGGCCTTATGCTTTATTGAACAGACATTTCGTGAGAGCATATTAAAGACATTGGTCCTTAGATTATGTGTGCCAAAGGATTTCTGTTTATCTTAAAAAACGTAGGAGCCCTACTGATTTTAATGTTTTTGACAAAATTCAAAATGGCGAAAAATCCATCATGGCGGAAGTCATAGGTTCTTGAAGCACATTTGTTCAGCATGTGAAGGTGCATATTTGAGCAAAGTTTCATGACTTTAGGTCAAAGGGGTCAGGAGATATGCTTGTTCAAAGTTTGCATTTTCAGACGATTGCTATAGCGCCACCTTTGGGCCAATCAGTGCAATTCTTTCACACAGATATTCTGTAGTCCTCCTCTACAGCTGTAGCAAGTATTCATAAAACGTGTTAAAAAAAATTTTTTGTCTAAGTCTGGCGGCCATGTTGTTTTGTCAATCAACTTAAATCTTACTTAAGCATTTAGGGCTTTGATCCCTGATTGTGTGACAGTTGGTCCCGCTCAAATTCAACAATTCTTCTAGGAACTGTGGTCATTTTAGTCAAAAACCACGCCCTCTTGATGCCACGCCCCAATTGAAAAAACATGGGTACCATCTTGTTTAGAATTTAATGATGAACAATGTTTGTATTGGGGTCAAGATCATAGGACTGCGCCTTGATGTCGATATAAGCATTTTTGTGTTTGGCGTTGTTAAGCCACACCTTCTTTCAAAGTTAATGGCTCCTGGGGGCCTTATGCTTTATTGCACAGACTTTTACTGACTTCAAATTAAAGATATTGGTCCAAAGAGTATGTGTGCAAAAGGATTTCTGTGTATCTCAAAAAACCTAGGGCTTTTACATTTCTTCATGTTTCTCACAAAATTCAAAATGGCGGAAAATCCATCATGGCGGACGTCATGGGTTCTTGAGGCATATTTGTTCAGCATGAGGAGATGCATATATGGTCAAAGTTATATGACTGTAGGTCAATGGGGTCAGGAGATATGCTTGTTCAAAGTTTGGATTTTCATGCGATTGCTATAGCGCCACCTTTGGGCCAATCAGTGCAATTCTTTCACACAGATATTCTGTTGTCGTCCTATACAGGTTTAGCAAGTTTTTTTCAGAATTAACCAAGCGGTTTAGGCTGTATAAGTCAAACACTGTGCATAATAATAATAATAATAATAATAATAATATCAGCAATAACAAGAGGTTGTCTTGGACTTCGTCCTCGACACCCTAATAATATCAGCAATAACAAGAGGTTGTCTTGGACTTCGTCCTCGACACCCTAATTATTTGTTCAGCATGAGGAGATGCATATATGGTCAAAGTTTTATGACTGTAGGTCAATGGGGTCAGGAGATATGCTTGTTCAAAGTTTGGATTTTCATGCGATTGCTATAGCGCCACCTTTGGGCCAATCAGTGCAATTCTTTCACACAGATCTTCTGTTGTCGTCCTATACAGGTTTAGCAAGTTTTTTTCAGAATTAACCAAGCGGTTTAGGCTGTATAAGTCAAACACTGTGCATAATAATAATAATAATAATAATATCAGCAATAACAAGAGGTTGTCTTGGACTTCGTCCTCGACACCCTAATAATAATATCAGCAATAACAAGAGGTTGTCTTGGACTTCGTCCTCGACACCCTAATAACAGCAATAACAAGAGGTTGTCTTGGACTTCGTCCTCGACACCCTAATAATAGTCTCCCCACACCGTCCCCCGTATACGGGACGGTGATAGTTAAGAGTAGGGTCCAAATATAGGGGGTCTCGGGAGGGTCTGAGACCCCTAGTTGGACACCTAAGACCCCCTGAAAGCCTCAACAGCAACATTTTGGAGGGTCTCTGGGAAAATCTTTTTAAAATGATTTGAAACTTGCAATTGTCACACAAAATATATTTTTAGAAGCTTACTATGTTCAGTATTCATTATTCAAATTGCTAAACATTTATTCCCAAACATGAATTGGCCACAGAAAAATATTGTTATATTTTGTAACCAGAGTGAAGAGACAAACTCATAAAAGCTATATTTGTTCTGAAATAATAAATAAGGAAAGCCAAGAATATATAATATGTGTTTATTAAATACAGCTGTATTCAAATATATAGCTATATTTATAACTAAGTTAGTGTTGAAATGTAGGATACATTCCTAAAAATACGTTCAATGTTAGTAACAGTTAACTCACTATTTTAAAACATTTTAACCTTGTTCCGTACGTTTGGTTATATGGACACTATTTGGGTTTAACCAATAGGAAGGGTTGATATAGAGACTTCCAGGTCATTTGGGGAAGGGTGAGAGGTCACGAGCCAGCGGGAAAAAGGAGAGAGAGGGAAGAGACGAGGACAAAGGAGGAGAGTACTTTATTCTCTGTAGAGATCGCCCAGCTAAATTATATTTAAACATTTACTTATTAGTTGTTTGACGGTTAAATGAGTACGGGAGAGAGTGGATTTGGGGATTGTTTTATTCGTGTTTCTGTTCGTGTCGGGGATGTTTTGGTCGTTTGGTGTAAAGCTAGCTTGGTTTGCTAACCGCCTTAGCATCCTCTGAACGGGATATAAATCATCAGAGTAGCGCACGAGGATAGTCCACAGCAGGGGGTCAGGTAGCGCGCGGTTCCCCTGACGAAGATCATCCCGGGATTCCAGTTTCTTATCCGTCGTCTCCTCTCCCTATAACGGTACCGGGACTTTGTTTTGCTCGCGTTAAGAGCGAACAGTCTATCGTGTTGTGACACCGAGCCGTACAGGCCTGCAGCGTTTATGGCGGCATATCAGTGACAGAAATATCACATCTAACACATCCGTGCACACAAATCACTATTGTAAACACTAAGTGCACTCGCGCTCAGTAGTTCTCTGATCGCGAGAGCAATAATAAAGCCTGTGAGGAAGAAACGATTCATTGAGCGCGCACGTGAAGTGAAGCAGCACGCAACTGACGCCCCCGTGCGCACAAATGAGGTCTTTGCTTTCGTGCTCGCACACAATATACATAAAATTGGAATATAACTTCTAATAATATACAAAACATCTCTGTAGATGTACTGATACCATGTATTACAATGCAATACACAATATACTACAATAAAAAGTAATTAACATACAAAACTTACATTTTACATCTAATACTGAAGAAACATAAGGATCTAATGCAGTGGTGTCAAACTCAATCACAGAAGGGGCCAAAAAAAAAAACTGGGTCCAAGTCGCGGGCCAAACAGTCGATATTTATTGAAAATAAGAACATGTTTTTTCAGATGTATTATCACAAATTAACTTAACTTCTCCAAAAGCACCTAAGAGAATTCGGAACAAACCAAGCTTACAGATTTAACAATGTAATGTAATCAAATTTCAAATAAGACATATCAGTGGCATTATCTGTCATTATCTGAGTTTTCCACTGAGTCATTTCTAATGAAAATGTTTTTGGTAGTAATAATAATAACTTATTTTATTGAAAATGTGCAAATATTTCAGACATAACTATTAACAGTATTCCTTGTGATTACAGGAGAAAAATGCAAAAACATTTAAGTACATTTTGCTCTGATGCACATTAGCCCAAGCCAGATGCTTGGCATCTTTTCTTAGCTGCAAGTTCATCAATGTCTGGAGTCAGGCTCTGAGCTGTGGCAATTCTCAGGATGGAGTGAAGGTGTCCGTCACTGAGACGACTCCTGTGTGATGTTTTGTTCATCTTCATCAAAGAGAAAAGTTGCTCACACAAGTATGTGCTACCAAACATGCAAAGCATTTGACCAGCTTGTAGGCGGAGTTGCGGCATCGTTTCAGGGATGAAATGTGGGAACTGTGCAGCGCCCACAGAGTCATACTTCGCCTTAAGTGTGTCACTACATTGGAGGTCGAGCAGCTCCATTTGGATGTTCATAGGTGCCTTTTCCACATCAACCGCAAACGGATTACTGAGAAGTTCAAACTTAGTTTTCTGAGCTTCGAAGTCGGCAAATCGCTGTGTGAACTCGGTACTAAGTATGCCCAGTTTTTCAGCAAAATGTGCACTTGGAAAAATAGCGGCAGAAACCTTGTGCATCATCGACAGGCAGCACGGAAAGTGACCCAAGTTTCCTTCCAACATATGCGTCTCCCACAGACGCAGTTTGGCTTTAAAAGCCCTCACTGCAGCATGCATGTCTGTGATCACACGGTCCCGTCCCTGAAGCTGGAGGTTTAGCACATTGAGATGGTTCGTTATATCACACAGAAATGCCAGCTCACACAGCCACTTTTCATCATGGAGCTCTGTGGTGTCTTTCCCTTTGCTTTCCATAAACTGACAGATATCCTCACGCAACTCGAAATATCTGTTGAGCACTTTCCCTCGACTTAGCCAGCGCACCTCTGTGTGATAGGGGACGTCACCATTTTTAGAATCGATCTCCTCCAGAAAAGCCTTAAACTGGCGGTGGTTTAAACCTTTGGCTCTTATAAAGTTAACAGTCTGTGTCACGGTGCTCATCACATGTTCCATTTTTAGCGCTTTGCCGCACAATGTTTCTTGGTGTATAATGCAGTGGTAAACGGTCAGCTCACCTGTGCAATTGTCCTCCCGCATCTTATCCCGCATTCTGCCCACTAATCCACTCTTTCTACCGCACATTGCAGGCGCTCCATCTGTTGTCAGTCCTACCAGTTTGTCCCAAGGCAGCTTCATTTCATTTACACAATTAGATACTTCTTCAAATATGTCTTTTCCCGTGGTTGTGCCGTGCATTGATTTAATTCCCAAAAGTTCCTCTGTAACGCGCAAGTCAGAGTCCACTCCACGGATGAAGATTGACAGCTGGGCAGTATCTGTTGTGTCGCTGCTCTCATCCACAGCAAGGGAATATGCAATGAAATCTTTTCCTTTTTCCATTAGCTGATTTTGTATATTTGTAGCAAGCTCGCATGTCCGGTCAGCAACGGTGTTTCTGGTAAGGCTTACATTTAAAAATGCTTGCTTTTGGTCAGGACACACGACTTTGCACTTTAATCATGCATCGCTTCACAAACTCTCCCTCGGTAAATGGCCGGGCCGATTTAGCTATTTCTTCAGCCACAATGAAACTAGCTTTAACGGCAGCTTCACTTTGAGATTTAGCTTTTTTGAACATAGCCTGCTGTGACACCAGACCTTTTTCAACTCTTCTACCTTCTGGAGCTTCTGCCGTGTGTCCAGCTCCTTGTACCCGTCCCCGTGTTTCGTTTCATAGTGTCGTCTTATGTTGTATTCTTTAATTACGGCCACAACAGCTCCGCATACAAGACAAACAGCTTTACCCCTTGTGTTAGTGAACAGATACTCTGCCTCCCATCCGTCTTGAAAGCCCCTGTTTTCAAAGTCCACCTTTTGTTTGACCATTTTTGGGAGGGCTAGAGTTAGCTTAAAGTTTATCCGAAGTGACAGGATAAGCGTGAGACTGGAGAGTTTGTTAATAAAAGGGCCTTGCCGCCGTTGATTGATGTCTCAACCAATAGCTGGCGCCAGTTTTTGCAGTGCAGTCTGGGATTTGTAGTATTAATGATGTGCGTGCTATATTCCGGCGGGCCAATTCTGATTGACATAAAATATTATATCGCGGGCCGGAGACAATTGTCCAGCGGGCCGGATGTGGCCCGCGGGCCTTGAGATTGACATGTATGCTTTACACCAAACGACCAAAACATCCCCGACACGAACAGAAACACAAATAAAACAATCCCCAAACACACTCTCTCCCATACTCATTTAACCGTCAAACAACTAATAAGTAAATGTTTAAATATAATTTAGCTGGGCCATCTCTACAGAAAATAAAGTACTCTCCTCCTTTGTCCTCGTCTCTTCCCTCTCTCTCCTTTTTCCCGCTCGCTCGTGACCTCTCACCCTTCCCCAAATGACCTGGAAGTCTCTATATCAACCCTTCCTATTGGTTAAACCCAAATAGAGTCCATAGAACCAAATGTACTGAACACGGTTAAAATGTTTTAAAATAGTGAGTTAACTTTTATTAATAATAAACGTACAATTATTAATGTATCCTACATTTCAACAATAACATATTTACACTTATAGATATATATTTGAATACAGCTGAATTTAACTATTATAAACTATTATTAGTTCTTGGCTTTCCTTATTTATTATTTCATAATAAATAGAGCTTTTATAAGTTTGTCTCTTCACCCTCGTTACACAATATAACAATATGTTTCTGTAGCCTATTCATATTTGTGGATAAATGTTTAGCAATTTGAATAGTGAATACTGAACATAGTTAGCTTTTAAAACACATTTTGTGTGACAATGGCAAGTTTGAAATCATTTTAAAAACATTTTTCCAGAGACCCTCCAAAATGTTGCTGTTGAGGCTTTCAGGGGGTCTTAGGTGTCCAACTAGGGGTCTGAGACCCTCCCAAGACCCCCTGTATTTCACCCTGCTCTTAACGAATCAATACGGTGGACGGTGGTGGGGCACCATTATTAAAAAGATTCATGTTTAAATTGATAATTGAAAAGTAACAAGCATATGGATGTATTACAATATGCATCTAAACAACAAGGTGTAACATTTCTATGATACCTACATCATGAATGTGGTCATCACAGGTACTGAGTTATAAGCTGAGTCCTCTGATATTGAACCTTGTGGTGTAACTGTTTGCACATTGAGTAAAACTGACCTGAGAGTTTCCAGTGTACAGTGTGGACTCCCCAGTCCAGCAGAGAGCAGCTTCACTCCTGAATCCTGCACATCATTGGTACTCAGGTCCAGCTTTCTCAGACTAGAGGAGTTAGAGCTGAGAACTGAGGCCAGAGCTTCACAGCATCTCTCTGACAGATGACAGCCATTCAGCCTTCACACAAAATAATCACAACATGTTACTGTGTTTAAATAACTTACCACTTTTGCTTTTAACATAATGAAGGGATTGTGTTGAAATATTTTATTAGATGTTTTATTAATTTAACTAATATATACTAGTCTATACATCAGTTCCTTAAATGTTTATTCAATATTGGGTGTACAATGTTTAATACTGAATAGTTGTTTTGTAGTATTTGAAAATGGTTTAGTTTATTTATATTATTTTTTATTGTAGTTGTATGTATAGTATGTATTGCATTGTAATACATGTTATTAGTAAATCTACAGATATGTTTTGCATATTATTTGAAGTTAAATTCAAATATTATGTATATTGTTTTGTGAGGAGAACAAATATCAGAGAGAGCAGGAAAACATTTAGTGAGAACAGCAATGACAGCACTTGTGCGCACGGGGGCGTCAGTTGCGCGCTGCTTCACTTCACGTGCGCGCTCAATTAATCGTTTCTTCCTCACAGGCTTTATTATTGCTCTCGCGATCAGAGAACTACTGAGCGGGAGTGCAGTTAGTGTTCACAATAATGATTTGTGTGCATGAAGAAACCGGAATCCCGGGATGATCTTCGTCAGGGGAACCGCGTGCTACCTGACCCCCTGCTGTGGACTATCCTCGTGCGCTACTCTGATGATTTATATCCCTTTCAGAGGATGCTAAGGCGGTTAGCAAACCAAGCTAGCTTTACACCAAACGACCAAAACATCCCCGACATGAACAGAAACACGAATAAAACAATCCCCAAATCCACTCTCTCCCGTACTCATTTAACCGTCAAACAACTAATAAGTAAAAGTTTAAATATAATTTAGCTGGTCGATCTCTACAGAGAATAAAGTACTCTCCTCCTTTGTCCTCGTCTCTTCCCTCTCTCTCCTTTTTCCCGCTCGCTTGTGACCTCTCACCCTTCCCCAAATGACCCGGAAGTCTCTATATCAACCCTTCCTCTTGGTTAAACCCAAATAGAGTCCATATAACCAAATGTACTGAACACGGTTCAAATTTTTTAAAATAGTGAGTTAACTTTTATTAATAATAAACTTACAAGTATTAATGTATCCTACATTTCAACAATAACATATTTATACTTCTAGATATATATTTGAATACAGCTGAATTTAACTATTATAAACTATTATTAATTCTTGGCTTTCCTTATTTATTATTTCATAATAAATAGAGCTTTTATAAGTTTGTCTCTTCACCCTCGTTACACAATATAACAATATCTTTCTGTAGCCTATTTATATTTGTGGATAAATGTTTAGCAATTTGAATAGTGAATACTGAACATAGTTAGCTTTTAAAATACATTTTGTGTGACAACGGCAAGTTTCAAATCATTTAAAAAACATTTTTCCAGAGACCCTCCAAAATGTTGCTGTTGAGGCTTTCAGGGGGTCTCAGGTGTCCAACTAGGGGTCTGAGACCCTCCCAAGACCCCCTGTATTTCACCCTGCTCTTAACGAATCAATACGGTGGACGGTGGTGGGGCACCATTATTAAAAAGATTCATGTTTAAATTGATAATTGAACAGTTGCAAGCATATGGATGTATTAGAATATTCATCTAAACAACAAGGTGTAACATTTCTTTGATAACTACATCATTGTAACACCCTCGCCCGTTTTCTGTCCATTTCCGCCATCTAGTGGCACCCAGCCTCATTACACCATGTGCTCCTTTGTTTACTTCCCCGTCATCCAATTAACCACGTGCACTCCGGTCTACACTCCTGTCTACAATTCAGCAATCACCCTCCACAGTACTAAAGCACTGGCTCCCCACAGAGCCAGTGCTAGTTCGTTGTGTATCTCTCTCTTGATAACTTCGTCCCCGCCATCTTCGTTTTTCCTGTTTACGGGTTCCGCTCCCGTTCCAGTACCTTCTCCTCTAGTCCTCCTCGGTTCTGTTCCCGTTCCTTTACCTCTTGTCCTCCTCGTTCCTGTTTCCTAGTCCCTGCCTGCCTGCCTGCCTGCCTCCCCGTTGCCGAGCCTTGCTTTCCTGACTACCCGCCTGCCTACGTCCCTCTGCCTGCCTGACTCCCCGCCTGCCTACTGCCTGCTGGACTACTCGCCTGCCTTGCCCTTGCCTGTACCTGAGTGTCCTAATAAATCCCGTTTTGAACCCGCTCCCTTCTCGTGTGTGTCTTGCATTTGGGTCCTAGTCGTAACCTTAACAATCATGAATGTGGTCATCACAGGTACTGAGTTATGAGCTGAGTCCTCTGATATGAACCTTGTGGTGTAACTGTTTGCACATTGAATAAAACTGACCTGAGAGTTTCCAGTGTACAGTGTGGACTCCCCAGTCCAGCAGAGAGCAGCTTCACTCCTGAATCCTGCACATCATTGGTACTCAGGTCCAGCTCTCTCAGACTAGAGGAGTTGGAGCTGAGAACTGAGGCCAGAGCATTACAGCATCTCTCTGACAGATGACAGCCATTCAGCCTTCACACAAAATAAACAGAACATGTTACTGTGTTTAAAGAACTTACCTCTTTTACTTTTAACATAATGAAGGGATTGTGTTGAAATATTTTATTAGATGTTTTATTAATTCAACTAATTTATACTAGTCAATACATCAGATCCTTAAATGTTTATTCAATATTGGGTGTACAATTTTTAATACTGAATAGTTGTTTTGTAGTATTTGAAAATGGTTTAGTTTATTCATATTATTTTTTTATTGTAGTTGTATGTATAGTATGTATTGCATTGTAATACATGTTATTAGTAAATCTACAGATGTTTTACATATTATTTGAAGTTAAATTCAAATATTATGTATATTGTGTTGTGAGGAGAAAAAATATCAGAGCGAGCAGGAAAACATTTAGCGAGAACAGCAATGACAGCATTTGTGCGCACGGGGACTCAGTTGCGCGCTGCTTCACTTTACGTGCGCGCTCAATTAATAGTTTTATTATTATTTATTTTATTATTCCTCAGGCTTTATTACTGCTCTCGCGATCAGAGAACTACTGAGCGCGAGTGCAGTTAGTGTTTATAACAATGATTTGTGTGCACGGATGTGTTAGTTTTTTTGTCAGTGATAAGCCGCCATAAACACTGCAGGCCTGTACGGCTCGGTGTCACAACACGATAGACTCTTCGCTCTTAACGTGAGCAAAACAAAGTCCCGGTACCGTTATAGGGAGAGGAGACGACGGATGAAGAAACTGGAATCCCGGGATGATCTTCGTCAGGGGAACCGCGCGTTACCTGACCCCCTGCTGTGGACTATCCTCGTGCGCTACTCTGATGATTTATATCCCGTTCAGAGGATGCTAAGGCGGTTAGCAAACCAAGCTAGCTTTACACCAAACGACCAAAACATCCCCGACACGAACAGAAACACGAATAAAACAATCCCCAAATCCACTCTCTCCCGTCCTCATTTAACCGTCAAACAACTAATAAGTAAATGTTTAAATATAATTTAGCTGGGCGAGATCTACAGAGAATAAACTACTCTCCTCCTTTGTCCTTCTCTCTTCCCTCTCTCTCCTTTTTCCCGCTCGCTCGTGACCTCTCACCCTTCCCCAAATGACCTGGAAGTCTCCAAATCAACCCTTCCTATTGGTTAAACCCAAATACAGTCCATTTAACCAAATGTACTGAACAAGGTTCAAATGTTTTAAATAATGAGTTAACTTTTATTAATAATAACCTTATAATTATTAATGTACGTATCCTACATTTAAACAATAATGTATTTATAAATATAGCTATATATTTGAATTCAGCTGAATTTAACTATTATAAACTATTATTATTAAGTCTTGGCTTTCCTCATTTATTATTTCATAATAAATTATGAGTTTGTCTCTTCACCCTGGTTACACAATATAACAATATTTTTCTGTAGCCTATTCATATTTGTTTCTTAGTTTAACATATATTTACTAAATCATTAGCTCTATAAATGTTGAGTATGTTTGAGTGTAAAATGTTGAAAAGTTGTTCTCAATTGTACTTCTATATTCTAATAGTATGTATATTGTGTTGTGTGTATTGTTATACATGGTATGAGTGAACCTACAAAAATGTTTAGTATGTAATTATAACTTTTATATTCTAGTACTATGTATATTGTGTTGTGTGTGTTGTAATACATGTTATTAGTGAACCTACAGAGATGTTTTGGAGGTTTTGACCACTGGCAGCAGCCTCAGAAGACCATCATCTGAAGCAGAGTATTTCTTCAGTTCAAACACATCCAGCTCCTCTTCTGATGACAGTAAGATGAAGACCAGAGCTGACCACTGAGCAGGAGAGAGAGATTTTTTGGAAAGGCTTCCTGATGTCAGGTACTGTTGGATCTCCTCCACTAGAGAACGGTCGTTCAGCTCATTCAGACAGTGGATCAGATTGATGCTTCTCTCTGGAGAGAGATCTCCACCTATCTTCTCCTTGATGTAAGACACTATTTCCTCATTGGTCTGTGAGCTACTCCCTGTCTGTCCCAGTAGTCCTTGTAGGAGTTTCTGATTGGTCTCCAGAGAGAGGCCCAGGAGGAAGCGGAGGAACAAGTCCAGGTGTCCGTTCTCACTCTGTAAGGCCTTGTCCACAGCACTCTGGTAGAGTTTGACCTTTCTTTTTTCAGTTTGTTTGTTTTTAACAACAATAGACCCCAAGGATTGTGGTTTTCCTGAGAGCAGATTGACACCAGTGTCGATGAAGGACAGAAAGACATAAAGGGCAGCCAGAAACTCCTGGATGCTCAGATGGACAAAGCAGAACACCTTGTCCTGGTACAGCCCACACTCCTCTTTAAAGATCTGGGTGAACACTCCTGAGTACACTGAGGCTGCTCTGATATCGATGCCACACTCTTCCAGGTCTGCCTCATAGAAGATCAGGTTGCCTTTCTCCAGCTGGTTAAAAGCCAGTTTTCCCAGAGAAACAATGATCTCACTACTCTCTGAACTCCAGTGTGGATATTTTTCAGCTCTCCCATGATACTTCCTGTCCCCCTGTATGGACTGAACCCTCAGGAAGTGGCTGTACATCTGAGTCACGGTCTTGGGCATCTCTTCTCCTGTCTGGGATGTTTTGAAGAAGTCCTCCAGAACTGTAGCAGTGATCCAACAGAAGACTGGGATGTGACACATGCTGTGGAGGCTTCGTGATGTCTTGATGTGGGAGATGATTGTGCTGGCCAGCGTCTCCTCTCTGAATCTCTTCCTGAAGTACTCCTCCTTCTGTGGGTCAGTGAACCCTCTCACCTCTGTCACCATGTGAACACACTCAGCAGGGATCTGATTGGCTGCCGCAGGGCGTGTGGTTATCCAGATGCGAGCGGAGGGAAGCAGGTCGCCCCTGATGAGGTTTGTCAGCAGCACGTCCAACGAGGTTGGCTCTGTGACATCAGTCCAGATCTTTTTGTTCTGGAAGTCCAGAGGAAGTCGACACTCATCCAGACCATCCAAGATGAAGACAACTTGGTACCGGTCATATCTGCAGATTCCTGCTTCTTTGGTCTCAATAAAGAAGTGATGAAGAAGTTCCAATAGGCTAAACTCTTTCCCTTTCAGTAAATTCAGCTCTCTGAAAGTGAAGAGAAATGTGAAGTGTATGTCGTGGTTGGCTTTGCCTTCAGCCCAGTCGAGAGTGAACTTGTTTGTTAAGATGGTTTTACCAATGCCGGCCACTCCAGTTGTCATCATTGTTCTGATTGGTTGATCTTGTCCAGTTAAGGGTTTAAAAATGTCTTCACATCTGATTGGTGTTTCCACCTTGGCTGGTTTCCTGGAAGCTGTTTCAATCAGTCTGACCTCATGTTCCTTGTTGACCTCTCCACTGCCTCTCTCTGTGATGAAGATCTCTGTGTAGAAGTCATTCAGACCTGTTGGCTGTCCTACTTTAGCGATTCCCTCAAACACAGACCTGAACTTCTTCTTTAAACGAGACTTGATTTTATGTTGGCACTCGACAGTAACAGATCCTAATTAAGAAGACATCAGTTAGTGGATGGTGACATCAGTGGAAACATGTCAATATTTTCTGTAAAATTATCAACTTCATGATATTTAGTGGCTTCATTACTTGTGTTCGGATAAGCTGGTCGTGACAAGGACTGCATGTTACAGATTCAAAATGTTCAGGACTATTTCGTCATTTCAACAGCAATATGATTGGTCTAATGATAGTAATAATGATAGTGAACCAGTGTAAAGTGACCTGCTATGCTGATATAACAAGATAGTGTTGCATCTCTTCCACTGAGTTATTTTGCTGTTGTTCTGCAGTATATTGTTTAACATTATTTAACCTGATAGACTCACAATAACCCTATTTATCTGGATCAAACCATTTAACCTGATACCCCCAAAATATCCCTACATATCTGGAACCAACCATTGAACCTGATACCCCCACAATAACCCTACATATGTATGTGGATCAAACCATTTAACCTGATACCCTCACAATAACCCTACATATCTGGATCAAACCATTTAACCTCCAAGAGGAAAGATATTTTTACATGGAAAATACAGAAATGTAGAAATTTACCTGATCTAATTTGATCTAGAGAAAACAAGTAAGAGTTTCTTACTGATCTGTTTTCAAAATAAGAGTCTCTTACCACCCCCCAGTGTGTCAGCAAGTTTCTGCTGGTTCATCACAGACAAATGCATCTGTTTCAGCTCTGTTTGATGCTCCTCTACAGACTGTCTGTAGAGAACACACACACACACAGAGGATATATTACACATTGAAACAATCCACAACCAAGTGCCCTCCTGCCCCCTGAACCCAACCAGCCAGAACCGGATCACGCCAGAGACCATCACCAGGACTTCCCACAGCCACACCAGCCTGGACTTGTCACTCAACATTGATGGCTCCACTGCCACTCCCTCCACCCAGGTCTGAAATATCGGCATCATCCTTGATCCCTCCTCTCATTCACAGCACATCAACCACATCACTAAAACAGCCTTATCCCTACTCTCATTCACACCATGTCAACCACATCACTAAAACAGCCTTATCCCTCCTCTCATTCACACCATGTCAACCACATCACTAAAACAGCCTTATCCCTCCTCTCATTCACACCATGTCAACCACATCACTAAAACAGCCTTATCCCTCCTCTCATTCACACAATGTCAACCACATCACTAAAACAGCCTTATCCCTCCTCTCATTCACACAATGTCAACCACATCACTAAAACAGCCTTATCCCTCCTCTCATTCACACCATGTCAACCACATCACTAAAACAGCCTTATCCCTCCTCTCATTCACACCATGTCAACCACATCACTAAAACAGCCTTATCCCTCCTCTCATTCACACCAAGTCAACCACATCACTAAAACAGCCTTATCCCTCCTCTCATTCACAGCATGTCAACCACATCACTAAAACAGCCTTTTCCCTCCTCTCATTCACACCATGTCAACCACATCACTAAAACAGCCTTATCCCTCCTCTCATTCACACCATGTCAACCACATCACTAAAACAGCCTTATCCCTCCTCTCATTCACACCATGTCAACCACATCACTAAAACAGACTTATCCCTCCTCTCATTCACACCATGTCAACCACATCACTAAAACAGCCTTATCCCTCCTCTCATTCACACCATGTCAACCACATCACTAAAACAGCCTTATCCCTCCTCTCATTCACACCATGTCAACCACATCACTAAAACAGCCTTATCCCTCCTCTCATTCACACCATGTCAACCACATCAATAAAACAGCCTTATCCCTCCTCTCATTCACACCATGTCAACCACATCACTAAAACAGCCTTATCCCTCCTCTCATTCACACCATGTCAACCACATCACTAAAACAGCCTTATCCCTCCTCTCATTCACACCATGTCAACCACATCACTAAAACAGCCTTATCCCTCCTCTCATTCACACCATGTCAACCACATCACTAAAACAGCCTTATCCCTCCTCTCATTCACACCATGTCAACCACATCACTAAAACAGCCTTATCCCTCCTCTCATTCACACCATGTCAACCACATCACTAAAACAGCCTTATCCCTCCTCTCATTCACACCATGTCAACCACATCACTAAAACAGCCTTATCCCTCCTCTCATTCACAGCATGTTAACCACATCACTAAAACAGCACCCCCCCCCCCAAAAAAAAAAAAATCACTGCTGAACAAACCCTCATCCATGCCTCAGACCAGTCACTCTTTAAATCCTCACCTCTTCTCAATATACTGATTTCCATCTTTAAACACAAGAGGTAGAGCCATAGAGCGGTCACTCTTCATGGAGACACAGCTGGGTCCAGGGGAGTCTGCTCTCTCCTGCTGGACTCTTCTAGAAAAACAAGAACCAGGATTTATGGACGTTTGATAGATGCTGTATTTTTATAATCACTGATAAATACTCACCTCTTCTCAATACACTGATCTCCATCTTTAAAGTGAAGAGGATTATCCATAGACCAGTCACTCTTCATGGAGACACAGCTGGGTCCAGGGGAGTCTGCTCTCTCCTGCTGCTCTGGGCTTCAACACAACACACACACAGCTTTTACTCAGACTAATGATGGAGTCATGATATATCACTGCTGAGCTCTGAGATGGACAACAGTCACAGACATTGAGAGATCCTCTTCTTACCTCTTAGCTTTGCTCTGGTGGTCATGTTCCCCAGACAGAGTGGTTTTAGAGGTAGGACCTCCCTCCTCTCTCTCCTCATTCATAGTAGACTGGAGACCTGGACACAAACACAACTACATATTGTTTCTACGGCCATTCAGCGTTTGTTTGTTCTCTGCTTTTATATAAGCTGCTTATTGCCGGTCCCAGGGGGCTGTTGTCTGTCTCTGTTTACTTTGGACGAGAGGCAGGGTGATCTTTCTTAGACTCAGATTCATAGACCCTCTCATTCTCAATGAGGGGAAAGATGTGGAGATGCTGCCCAGACGTTTCTAATAACTATTTGATAACTATTTATCATTCCACACAGAAGGTCTCTAAGGGCTTCAAATGTGTCTGATCAAGATCAAGATCAACATGCGGATATCTTACCTATTGTTCCCTATGCTGGTTAAACCGCTCTGAAAGTATGACCATATATGGACTTCCTCATGTTGTATGACATCACAACCAGATCTGTGATGCAGAACCAAAGAGAACAAGACCCAATACAAGATGACATTTAAACACCTTCACTAACCAAGATGGCCGTCTTCCTGACTAATAATAATATGAATCATAATAATACAAATATAACAACTGCAGAGAACATCCTAAGTGACTTTAATGTCACCCAAATACACTTGTGATTTAGGACAAATACTAAATCAGAAGAAAATGTATAAAGTATTTTAACATTAACTGGATACTTGACTCCAAGCTGAAAGGTTCTGGGTTCGATCCCCAATGTCCACAGTCTAACCTGTAACATCCTATAGAGCAATAATCTTCAACATTATTCAATAGTAATTTTTACCAATAGCAATGCAACCATATATTTACTAACGTTTTTAACCCTGTGTTTTTACAGAAAACTAACCATCAACCTATTGGTAAGATTCAAAGTGATGCATATTTATGATATATCACGGATCAGAGTTGAGTACAGTACCTTAGTCTTCTTTCTGCTGTAATGAAGTGAGCCACACCAAACCATACAACTCAGTAACAAGGATATGATGTTGTGAACCAACCAGTTGGACCAGTTCCCATGCCAGTTTATACTCCTCCCAGACTAACCTCTTATAGGCTGCTGATCCATGACTCAGATAAAAGCAAAGAGACACTTGATAGTTCAAACAGCATGTAGAGACATGTTACTGATGCAGCTCCTTTTTTACAGTAGAACCAATAGGAACATTTATACCATGTTATCAATAAAGAGACTAATAAACATAATGAATAGAAACACACTCCGAGTGAGGGTAAGCATGTTTGTACTGGTGTGTGAGTCTATAATAGATAGGGTTATTTTCTTCATTCAATTCTCTTCAATGAGTCATCTTGTTGGGTTGGGTTCTTTTTGTGTTTTTTACTTCATCTTGTTACACCCTTTACAGGCAGGTATTCAGAAAAGGCCCAAGGCAAAGTACACACAAACACACACACACACACACACACACACACACACACACACACACACACAATGCAAGCGACATGAGAGACTCTTTTTAATGTGTATGAAGAACAAAGAGCAGCCTACAAACACACAAGAATCCAGCGATGGGGTTTCAAACTCTGCAATAGACTGGTTTTCATCCACTACCAGTGTCCTGGTGTGGGAGGAGCCCAGTAAAGCCCTCTGGGTGGTGTGTGGCAGGGTCACCTGCTACCGTCTGATTTTGTGCAGAAATAGTATTTTTTAACTAAAGACCATTATAGTCGAATATGGTTATGTTCACATTAATTTGATGTCAGTATTGACTGTTGATTATTGATCAGCCATTGTCTCATAAGCCACTCCTTGACTCCTATTCATGTAGACATTAGTCTGCATGTGAGTTAGTGTGAGTGTGTTTTGATGTGTTTGTGTTTTGAACTCCTTGTTATGTTTCAGTGATTTCATGTCTTCCGACAGAGTTGGAAGTCAATACTGTAGTTTTATTAAAATCTGAAAAGTGTACAAACATTGTAACATATCGTTCATTATTCAGCAGCATACACTTAAATAGATATAGACTATGGATTATTACGTTATCCAAATGGATCCTTTAAACATTTCTACATCAATGCAACTGTTGATGTTACAGCATTAAAGGTTATAAAAGGTTATGTTTCTATAATAAGCAGGGTTATTTTCTTCCTTCATTTTTCTTCAATGAGTCATCTTGTTGGGTTGGATTCTTCTTGTGTTTTTTTATTCCTCATCTAGTTACACCCTTTACAGGTATTCTGAAAGGTGCCAAAGGAAGATGGCGCACACACACACACAGACACACACACACACACACACACACACTCACACTCCCACAAACACAAAACAAGTGATATAAGATACTCTTTTTAATTTGTATGAAAAAAAAGAGCAGCCTACAAACACACAAGAATCCAGCGATGGGGTTTCAAACTCTACAATAAACTGGTTTTCATCAACTACCAGTGTCCTGGTGGGGGAGGAGCCCAGTAAAGCCACCTGGGTGGTGTGTGGCAGGGTCACCTGCTACCGTCTGATTTTGTGCAGAAATAGTATTTTTAAACTAAAGACCATTATAGTCGAATATGGTTATGTTCACATGAATGTGATGTCAGTATTGACTGTCGATTATTGATCAGCCATTGTCTCATAAGCCACTCATTGACTCCTATTCATGTAGACATGAGTCTGCATGTGAGTTAGTATGAGTGTGTTTTGATGTGTTTGTGTTTTGAACTCCTTGTTATGTTTCAGTGATTTCATGTCTTCAGACAGAGTTGGAAGTCAATACTGTAGTTTTATTAAAATCTGAAAACTGTACAAACATTGTAACATATCATTCATTATTCAGCAGCATCAACTGAAAGAGATATAGACTATGGATTATTACGTTATCCAAATGAATCCTTTAAACATTTCTACATGAATGCAACTGTTGATATAGCATTAAAGGTTATAAAAGTTTATGTCTCTATAATAGGCAGGGTTATTTTCTTCCTTCATTTATCTTCAATGAGTCATCTTGTTGGGTTGGATTCTTGTGTTTTTTTATTCCTCATCTTGTTACACCCTTTACAGGTATTCAGAAAGGTGCCAAGGCAAGGTGGCACACACACTCACACACACACACACACACACACACACACACACACGCACGCACACACACACACACACACACACACACTCTCTCTCACACATACACACTCACACACACACACACACACACACACACACACACACTCTCTCTCACACATACACACTCACTCACACACACACACACACACACACATTATTAAAGCGACATAAGATAAATGTTTAGTTTGTATAAAAAACGTGCAGTAGTGCCACCATAGGCTGCAATATAACAGTAAATATAAAGACTGTTGCCATGATACTAAAAATAAATATATTATATATAAATAGTGAATTTGCTAGGTAAACCTGATTCTAACTCAGCACAGCACAGCAAGGTGTGTGAACTGTCATGACTTGTTGTTGTAATTGAGTTTGATCCAGATCAGTATATTTGGTGTATGAGCCATCTGGTTGGGTTGGATTCTTCTTTAGTTTCTTCCTTCTTATCTTGCTACACCCTTTACAGACAGGTATTCAGAAAGGTGCCTAGGTACACACACACACACACACACACACACACACACACACACACACAATTACAGTTTTTTAATTTGTATGAGCAGTAGCCTTCAAATATACAATAATTAATGCAATGGGGTTTAAAAATACTACAAATGTACACACACACCCCATTTGTGTGTGATATTGTTTTGAATATCGAATATGGGTCGATGCATTATGATATTTATCTGTGAAGGGTACATATTTTCTCCCCCCCCCACACACACACACACACACACAGGCGCATAAGCACACGCCCACACACACACAAACACAGGCACGCTCACACACATACACACACACACACACACACACACACACACAGTTTTTAATTTGTACGAGCAGTAGCCAACAAGAATTCATGCAATGGGGTTTAAAAATACTACAAATGTACACACACACCCCAAACCCAGAGCTCTCTACTTACATGCTATTTTATATGTTGTTAATGTATATTGGACAAGCGTATGCAATGTAATATTTGTCTATTTACGTTCATCATGCTCTGTTTAATACAATAATAAATCATTTGGTTTGAAATAACTCAGTACTTGAGTAGTCTTTTCACTAGATACTTTCTTACTCTTCCTCAAGCTATTATCTGATGACTACTTTTACTCATGTGAAATTGTTTTGAACATTGTGGAGCCAATCTCAATATTGTGTTATGTAGTGTAGGCCTACTCTATATTTGAGAGGATCACTCGGATGAGAGGGACATGAAATGACCTTCAAGGTGATTTAAAACTGCCAGGACCGTCTCAACACATAAATCAATGGTGATGACGTAGGGTTCATGTTTTTCAGGTCAGCCAGTTGCACTGACGTCATCTAACCAGCAGATGGTGCTACGGTGCACCTTTTTCTAGTGTTTCATAACGGACCTTACATCAAATCAATTGGTTTATTATTCTCAAGATGTTTAAATGATTAATGTAGGGCTATAGATTCTCCTTACTAACTAGATAATGTTGAATGAAACAGACATAACTGCATAATACAGCAGTGTTGGCATTTAACAAACTGTAGGCCTGGAAACAACTATGTTCATATATTTAGTCAGCACTATTATAGGCCTACAGTTATGAAGCCTATTTGTATAGGACTGCTGTGTTGGTGGTTGCACTTTTATTTATTTTATATCGTGGTGATCATCATTTTAATGTTCTAATACACACACACACACACACACACACACACATCCACAGCATAATTGTCAGTGTTTTCAGTGCAAAGTTTGCAAACTACAACAACGAAGAAACATAAGTAAAAATATATAAACATTAAAATAAGAAACAATATATAGAATATATACGGACTATATAAAGAATACAGAATATATAGTTAAGTCTTTTTTTTATGCATTTGTGCAGGAATGTGCAAAATATGACCATCGAATGTGACTTTACCAGACACACACACACACACACACACACACACACACACACACACACCCCAAACCCGGAGCGCTGCTTCCTCTACTTGCTACTCTGACTGAATCCGCTGTCTGCTGCTCTCATAGCTCTGCTGCTCATGTGTGCACGTGCGCGTGCACGCGGGGCGCGTTCCTGCAGCGAGCGTAGCGGCAATAAACACATCGGTTCTCTCTTCTTCTTCTTTTGTTGAATGTTGGATCGGGGCTGGATGAATAGTATTCGGGGAAGCCGAAGGATGAATATTGATTCATGGATGGATGAATGAGAGTGAGTGAGTGAGTGAGTGAGAGAGAGAGAGAGACTGACTTTCAGCCCCGCCCACTGGCTCCCCATGCCAGAGAGGCAAACACAGAGGAACCAGCAGTCAGAGAGTCATCACACCGTGCAAGGGAAGTTCCTATCAAAGCATCCAAACAGTCTAGAGGAGACGGATTCAGGAATGCGTTTTCACATTCTCACAGAAAAGTCTAAACATAAAACAAAGGTAATTCAAAACCAGTGTACTGGGTCTTAGTGATACGCATCGGTCCAGTATTTGAATCCACTACTTCCCCCCCCCTTCCTTCTTTTGCCACTAGCTCTTCATCTTCTTGTCAGGGCACACGTGAGACAGGATGAGATCCACCATGTTCTTGATGATGGCCGGGGGCGGGTGGATATTGTGGGGGAGACGATGGGCTAAGGTCATCTCCCAGGCGTCCACAAACACAACAGCCAGGCCCGTGAACATGGTCCTGAGAACCCTGTCCAGCTGCAGCGAGAACCAGTCACTGCTGTGCACGCTCGTCTCCTGGTCCATGGCCACAAAGTTAGCCGAGCGGATCACCACGAGGGTGCCGGGGGCCCCGGTCCAGGAGCCGTACCAGCGCCCGGCGGATGTGCCGCATGCGGCGTATGTAGACCTCCACGGGGAAGGATGTGAAGTGGGCCCGGATGCTGAAGACCACCACGGTGTCGGGGCCTCCGGCCAGGCCGTCCAGCTCATCGGCGATGTAGCGTAGCTCGCTGGTGCTAACGGGGAGGATTCTGATGGGCGGACCGTGACAGCGATACTTCAACAGGATGTTGTGTTTACCGTCCACCGCCATCAAGGGCCCCACCTTCTTCGGACGGTGCAGGTTGAACTCTGATTTGTAGGAGAGACCGAAAGAGCGCGCACATTGGAAATGAACAATGGGACATGAATAAGGGTCAGAGCGTCGTGCGCACAGAGAGAGAGAGGGGGGTGTCAGTGCTCACCTGGTATGAAGGCGCTGAGGTACTCAAACCACTGCCTCACCGTGGAGTCTCCGTACATGTGGATCACCTTGCCAGTCGGCACTCGTACCCTGACGGACGAAGAGTCGTTAAACTGGCGAGCAGGAGTTCCACCGAAGGACCTCCAAGAGCCATGGTAGTAATACCCAGAAGGGGTGTACTTGACCGGCTCTGGTTTGATGCTGCTGTTTTCCAACTCTGGTTCATCTAGGATGAGTATGACACAAATGGCACATGATGAAATACATACAAGTGGGCACAACCAACAAATGAGCACTTCTTTCATAAAGACAAACAAACAAACAAACAAACAGCCATAAAGTGCAGCAATGATTGTGTACCTATCTTCTTAGGAAGCACGTTGATCCGATCAGGTCCTGACGCACGGAGGACAACTTTGATGTTCACACGGCTGCGAGTAATAAAACCAACAAGGATAAAACACATTTCCAAAGTTCTAAAATGACATGAACGATAAAGCCTAGCGCCAGACCTCTGAAAGAGCAGCTCTTCTTCGTGGGTGTAGAGGGGCTTCTGGTAGCCTCCCATGGCGTGGTTGATCCTGGCGTCACAGCCCAGCAGCTTGGGCTTCAAGCAGTACCAGGGCCTCCCCGGTGTGGGGGTCCGTGTGGTCGCACAGCGGCTCCTGCGGGTAACTGGGAGGAAGGCACGGGATGCACACGGTGGTCTCGGACAGCTCGCCCGAGCGGAACAGACTCTTGAAGAAGACCCGGTCGGGCCGCTGCTCCCGGAGCCGCTGCAGCACGGCCACCGCCTCGCTGGAGTGCACCATGGTGATCTCCACCCGGGCCGGGCCCCCACCCACAGCAGGGGAAACATCGCCGAGTAGGAGCCGTTGAGGTGATCCGCAACCTCGCCCGCCACCCCGGCCCCCAGCTCCGGGGAGTGCAGCCGGGCCACCAGGAAGTCCCCGCCGTAGCGCTTGGGACGGCCCTGGAAGTCGTGCATCTGGACCAGGGCCTCCAGCTGGCCCCCCACGCGCCACTCCCTCCGGCCCTTTGAGGGCAGGATGGCGAACAGGCTGTGCACGGGGTCGCTGGTCTGGTTGAGGAGCACGGGGGAGGAGTGTGCGGGGGGCTCGGGCCAGGCGATGGCGTTGAGGAGGTAGCGATCCTCCAGGGCTTCCTCGGGGGTGGGCTCCAGGCCCAGGTGGCTGCAGAAGGTGGGGTTGTGGTACGGAGGGAGGGGCCTCTTCTGGAGCTGAAAAAGCGTTGACACTGTGTGGAAGCTCAGGTTCTGAGGAGGACGAGAAGAGATGTCCAGTTTAAAGTGAAGCTGACCGCAGCATTGGTTTATTAGTCTTGAAAACTAAAGCGGAATTTATAGTCGCCGTTTTGCCGTCATGTTGGCTGGGGCCTGGCAGTTCACACACTCTGTTCGCGGAGCATCAAACGTCCAGAGGTGCTTACACGCGACAAATCGGTGTATCATAATGTGTGAGGGCCGGGATTATATCATTTTGGTTGGTGCCTCCTGGCAAAGTTCACACACGCCAGAATGCATAACCCAGGTGGGTGCTACACACTGGTAGAGGAGGAGGTGTGATATCCCCCCCAAAACTAAATATGCAAACCTTATTGAGTGCCTTCAATAGTGCTATATAAATTAAATGGCGTACTATTATTAAGGAATATTTCATGTTTCTTCAGGAAGGCCTAGCAGCAAGTTGTAATAAACAATAGAATTAAGGATAACAAATACTATAATTTGACCACTGATTCACTAGGGGATTTTCCAATGTTAAATTAAACAAAATATAACTTTATCACACACACTATGATGATGAAACACTAACCTCCAGAGTGAGAATGTTGCGCAGCAGGAAGAGGAGACCAGAGAGTGCGAGGAGAAGGACGATGGGGGCAGATTTGGACAGATGTCGACACATGACCCCCCTTTGTTCTCCCATGTTTAGTCATATTCCACGGTCAACATTTTGGTAGTAGTAGTAGTGGGGTTTGTCAACACTTAAACAATAGAGAGGAGATACGGATTAAAAACATAACTTTCATAGATTAGAGTGTGTGTGTGTGTTTCGTCACACGTGATAGGAAATCGACACGACCAACAACACAATTGCTACTTGTTCATATTATGTACTTAGGAGTCCGCTATTAGGCAGCTTGGAATTAGCATTAACATTAACCGTACTAGCGACGGCACGGTGTAGCACTGAGCTACGGCACGCTTTAGCGTTGTGAGTTTAAGCCCTCCTAGTTTTGTGATCGGCCAACAGTAATCTTTGACGTAAGCTAAATAACACGGACTAAGTCAATTGCCTTTCATCGTCATAAGACATGGCAAGTTGACAGTGGCGTAAGCAGATCATTAAGGCCCCCGGTGCTATAATACAAAGTATCACAAAGTTGGCGTGGGTCGTAACCATGGAGATAACACTCCTTCATAGAACACTGGCTCTTTAAGATCATTTAAGCTGAAACTGTGGGTTAACTGGCTCTTTAAGATAATTCCAGCTGAAACAGTGGGTTCACTGGCTCTTTAAGATAATTCCAGCTGAAACAGTGGGTTCACTGGCTCTTTCAAGTTTGTTTTATTTTCTCACACACACACACACACACACACACACACACACACACACACACACACACACACACACACACACACACTGCTGATAAATTAGTTTTCACACAAACCTCAAGTCACTCTTGAGACAACAGCATGATGTCACACTACTAGTATGTGTAGGAGTGTATCACATCTCTCTAGCTCTGCTGCACACTCTATCTACAGGTCTCTCTCTCGCAACACACCACTCTCTCTACTTCCCTCTCTCTACCTTTCTCTCCGTCTCACGACCTCTTTCTGCCTTTCTCTCTGCCCCTCTCTGTATCTCCATCTCTCTCAGTACCCCCTCTCATCCTCTTTATCTCTCTTTCTCTCTTTCTTTACCCCTCTCTGTATCTCCATCTCTCTCAGTACCCACTGTCATCCTCTTTATCTCTCTTTCTCTCTTTCTTTACCCCTCTCTGTATCTCGACCTCTCTCAGTACCCCCTCTCATCCTCTTTATCTCTCTCTCTCTTGCCCTACCCTTCTCTCTCTCTCTCTGTATCTCTCTCTCTCTGTCTCATCATGGTTCCTGTAACACACACACACACACACCTGTCTGTGGTGTTAACTTGTCAAGAGGAAACCACTAACATTGTCTCCACAGCGTCTAACATTGTGTTGTTTGACTCATCATGGCCACTCTGACTGCTTCAGTGACTTAATGCTTCACTCTGTTTCTACTGGTTGATGCCCGCGCCTTGGAAGAGAAGTGACTTATTTAACAAATTAGCATTGTTTATTTATTTTAATCTAACACACACACACACACACACAGTGTTGGGAAACAATAAGTTACAATGATCAAAAAATCGAACCTAAAAAACAACATAAAACACTGGTAGAACCAGCACCATGGATCAAACCAGGAATCAGACCTGGAACAATAAAGGCTGTCTGTTGAAGTAATTTAAATAATCAATACTTAACTAAAGATGATTATTGTTTTGTTAGGTCTATTAGTGGCTGTGCATTGCTGCACCTTATCTCCACACTTCACACACCTCCACAAAAAGCTGAACTCCACCTTAATGGTGTTGAAATGCAAGACGCAGAGCTACTGTCTCCAGTTCTCTAAGTGATTCAGTCACTGTGGTGAAAGGATGAATACGGTTTAACAAAGCTACCTTGAATGAACCTTTCATTATGTCTTGTGTTCATTTAGTGGGGTTGGGTCTCTATCTTCTTCTGTTCACTTGCTGTGTGTGTGTGTGTGTGTGTGTGTGTGTGTGTGTGTGTGTGTATGTGTGTGTGTGTGTGTGTGTGTGTGCGTGGTGTGCACGCACCCATGCGCACAAGGTGTGTGTTTAACTGATTACGCGCTTGTCTTGAGTCGATGACACAACATCACTCACACTTTTATTGCCTATTTAGTTTTATATTATAGCCTACCATCAAATGGGATTGATTGGTTTAAGAAACATTTCATATATTCAGGTTGTTTCAGATGGACACACACAATGATATCCACGATGAAGAATTCAGTTTGACCTTCAATATTCCTTCTTTTCTGCTTCCTAATCTCAATAGCTCTTTGAGTGCTGATTTATTTCATATTAGTCCTGTTTCCAAATCGGAAAATGTTTCCCACATATTTCCCCGAGTGCCACACCATGTCCTTGATATGAGGAAAAAACGCGTTGAATATCGATATCAGCGATATAATAGTGTGAAATATTGTCCAATGTCTAGTCTTTACACCAAGACTAATCTGAACCAAATCTATTTCAACCAGCTATTTCGTTTTGAAGATTATTTCGTCCAACTAACATCAATGCGGTACCCCCACACTTTAACAAACTAAGATAGGTCGAGAAAGACGAAGTTTGAAAGATTTCACTATCTTTATTACCACTTGTACATAAGTAATAACAAAACCTGAGTTGGTTTGCAAAGAACTCCTGACCTGGAATCAGTCTTCAGGTTATATTCCCAAAATGTTGGTATTCCCCCTACATGCACTGACCAATCACAACACCCTATGCATCGGGCCTAGAAATTGGACACCTCCCGTGTCCCCCACCCCAGTTCCTCATTAACTAAACATGAACTTATCCTACTTCTCTGGCTTCTCAGTTTATTACAGTGTAAAGAATCCACATCTTAAACTTTACAGTTCATATGTAATCATATGTAGAGCAGTGAGATACTCTGTGATTAAAATCCATTAATCACCTTTTTAATTTAAATGATTTAAAACAAACAAAATAAACCACATGTGCTCATGAGATGAGCAACCAATCCCTACTCCACATATATGGGTTAACATAAAGATATGACATGCATGAGCACAATAACAATCACTTCTATACAGACATTCAAACAATTGACAACAATACCACTGTATGTGATTGTGGATTACATTCATAAAGCAGACGGTGTTTGACTTTGACTGTAGTATTAACTAGTTAACCTTAACATATAAGTCAGTATAAGTAAAGGGAGAGAAAGAATACACGGGGCTCCTTTATTCTTTATGGATATCATAAAGTCTTCCCCTTTTCTTTCTCTCAGGATGACATGAGCCAGGTACAGAGAGGTTTACAGCTTTTTAGGGGCCAACTTGGATTCAGCTAAGTAACAGGGGTTCATCTCAGGGACGGCAGAAGGTGTAAATGAGGGACACATAAATGCATAAATGTAGGCCTTCGCTGACTTTTTTCCACACTTATTTCAGCCATGTAGGCAAGATACTGCTTATACTTTCTTTAAACGCAAATCCATTTCTCCCATACTTCACACTATGATGTGATGTAAACACTATATAGTCTACACACGATGATGTGATGTAAACACTATATAGTCTACACACTATGATGTGATGTAAACACCATATAGTCTACACATTATGATGTGATGTAAACACCATATAGTCTACACACTATGATGTGATGTAAACACAATATAGACTGCACACTATGATGTGATGTAAACACCATATAGTCTACACACTATGATGTGATGTAAACACAATATAGACTGCACACTATGATGTGATGTAAACACCATTTAGTCTACACACTATGATGTGATGTAAACACTATATAGTCTACACACTATGATGATAGCATCAGAATAGCATGAGTTCTCAGGGCAAGCGAAGGCTCCACACACACACACGCACGCACGCACGCACGCACGCACGCACGCACGCACGCACGCACGCACACACACACACACACACACACACACACACACATACTGACACATACATATACACAGTGGTGTAGTGGTGCCTTGAGAAGTGGGTATACTCTTACATTTTTAAGCAGCCAGTCCAGCAAAGGATAAGCACCCTGTGTTATAAACAGTGACATGTAAGACTACTCTTGCATATTTAGTTCACCTAAAAATGGGCCTGTAGTATGTTCACATTGTCACTTAACTATTCCCTCACCTTGTAAGTAGTGTATGGGCCAGTAGTTCATTTTGTCAACGGTCTCTTGCAACAGATAGCGTAGGCCAGAGTGTGGCACCATTATAAAATGAACTTTTGTCAAGGGGCAGTTTACAAATGTTACTGGTCCTACACAGGCCTAATGCATGAATAGAAGATTTATTAAAGATGAGACTGTGGTGAGGGGGGGCGTGGCCTAGCGCCGGCTGCAGCTAGAAGGGGCGGAGCGGCTCAATTGGGGCCACAGACGCAGCTGTAGGGGATGAGCGCGATTAGGAAGCTATTAAAAGATTGACTTGTGTTGTGCTCTCCCCACAGTGAGGTCGGGTCCAGTCACGAGGTGGACTGGCCGTAAGAGACAGAGAGATCGCACGTCCCCAGCAGGACGTTGATTGTGCCTTTTGTGTTTGAACATTAAGAGACAATAAAAACGGAACTTTTGCCTCCGTACTCCTCGTCGTCCGGCTCTTTCATCGTGGACTCGCCATCCACGTTACTGCACTTTCCCGTTCACTCCGTCGGGCCCCTGCGTGTCGGGCTCCTGCGTGTCGGGCTCCTGCGTGTCGGGGGACAGCGTGTCGGGCCCCTGCGTGTCGGGCTCCTGCGTGTCGGGCTCCTGCGTGTCGGGCCCTGCGTGTCGGGCCCCTGCGTGTCGGGGGACAGCGTGTCGGGCTCCTGCGTGTCAGAGGACAGCGTGTCGGGCTCCTGCGTGTCGGGCTCCTGCGTGTCGGGGGACAGCGTGTCGGGCCCCTGCGTGTCGGGCCCCTGCGTGTCGGGCCCCTGCGTGTCGGGCTCCTGCGTGTCGGGCTCCTGCGTGTCGGGCCCCTGCGTGTCTGGCCCCTGCGTGTCGGGCTCCTGCGTGTCGGGGGACAGCGTGTCGGGCCCCTGCGTGTCCGGCTCCTGCGTGTCGGGCCCCTGCGTGTCGGGCCCCTGCTTGTCGGGCTCCTGCGTTTTGGGGGACGGCGTGTCGGGCCCCTGCGTTACTACCTCCTGGGGCGCCCGTTCACCCTCTGTTCGGACCACGCCCCCCTGCAATGGCTCCACCGCATGAAGGACACCAACCCACGGATCACACGGTGGTACCTGGCCTTACAGCCACTTCACTTCAGGGTGGTCCATAGGCCGGGGGCGCAGATGGTGGTGGCGGACTTCCTCTCCCGACTGCCTGAACTGGAGGGGGGGGGGGGGGGGGGGGGGGGAGTTGGCTGTCGGCCGGACAGCACCCCGGCCTAAGTGGGGCGGTGGGGATATGTGGTGAGGGGGGGCGTGGCCTAGCGCCGGCTGCAGCTAGAAGGGGCGGAGCGGCTCAATTGGGGCCACAGACGCAGCTGTAGGGGATGAGCGCGATTAGGAAGCTATTAAAAGATTGACTTGTGTTGCGCTCTCCCCACAGTGAGGTCGGGTCCAGTCACGAGGTGGACTGGCCGTAAGAGACAGAGAGATCGCACGTCCCCAGCAGGACGTTGATTGTGCCTTTTGTGTTTGAACATTAAGAGACAATAAAAACAGAGGTTTTGCCTCCGTACTCCTCGTGGTCCGGCTCTTTCATCGTGGACTCGCCATCCACGTTACTGCACTTTCCCGTTCACTCCGTCGGGCCCCTGCGTGTCGGGCCCCTGCGTGTCGGGCCCCTGCGTGTCGGGCCCCTGCGTGTCGGGCCCCTGCGTGTCGGGCTCCTGCGTGTTGGGCCCCTGCGTGTCGGGCCCCTGCGTGTCGGGCTCCTGCGTGTCGGGGGACGGCGTGTCGGGAGACAGCATGTCGGGCCCCTGCGTGTCGGGCTCCTGCGTTTCGGGGGACGGCGTGTCGGGCCCCTGCGTGTCGGGGGACAGCGTGTCGGGCTCCTGCGTGTCAGAGGACAGCGTGTCGGGCTCCTGCCTGTCGGGCTCCTGCGTGTCGGGGGACAGCGTGTCGGGCCCCTGCGTGTCGGGCCCCTGCGTGTCGGGCTCCGGCGTGTCGGGGGACAGCGTGTCGGGCCCCTGCGTGTTGGGCCCCTGCGTGTCGGGCCCCTGCGTGTCGGGCCCCTGCGTTTCGGGGGACGGCGTGTCGGGCCCCTGCGTTACTACCTCCTGGGGCGCCCGTTCACCCTCTGTTCGGACCACGCCCCCCTGCAATGGCTCCACCGCATGAAGGACACCAACCCACGGATCACACGGTGGTACCTGGCCTTACAGCCACTTCACTTCAGGGTGGTCCATAGGCCGGGGGCGCAGATGGTGGTGGCGGACTTCCTCTCCCGACTGCCGGAACTGGGGGGGGGTGTTGGCTGCAGCTAGAAGGGGCGGAGCGGCTCAATTGGGGCCACAGACGCAGCTGTAGGGGATGAGCGCGATTAGGAAGCTATTAAAAGATTGACTTGTGTTGGGCTCTCCCCACAGTGAGGTCGGGTCCAGTCACGAGGTGGACTGGCCGTAAGAGA
>JACYXH010000565.1:0-100000 GCA_026745465.1 Lota lota | reverse complement strand
TGTACACTATGCGTTTGTGTGTCCGCCCGCCCTCCCGCATGTTTTTTTTTTCTACAACCGACACAGAGACACTGATCCCCCGAATAACCTAAACGCAGGGAGGAGGTCCTCCTGGGTGAAGGTGGCCTGGAAGGTGTGGATGTGTGTCAGTGTGTCTGAGGACCCTCCTACATCTGGGGACACTCTGTAGAAGGACAGAGTGCCAGCAGGCCGGTCCAGATACACTCCTACTCTGTTAGATCCAGGGGGGTAGAGACGTATGACTGTTCTACTACCGTTGTACCAGGCAGAGTAACCACCATAATAACACTCAAGACTCCAGGACTTGTTGTTCCCTCCCAGCATGCTGTCATCACCCCCTCCTCTCCTTGTGATTCCTCTGTATGTCACTCCTATATCAACATCTCCTTCCCTCTCTACCTCCCAGTAACAGCGGCCAGTCAGAGCCTCTCTACACAACACCTGGGGATAGGAGTCAAATCTCTCTGGGTGATCAGGATACGACTGCTCCTCTCTAACCCGCGTCACCTTTCTGTTGTCCTCAGACAGAGAGAGTTCTCTGTGGGCTGTGTTTGGGTCCAGTGTGAGTTCACAGGGATCTGACAGGAGAACAAGACACGATTAGCTGCTGAACCATTCTTCATCATCATCATTCATCATCTGACAGCAGACCAAGACATGATTAGCTGCTGAACCATTTTTCATCATCATCATTCATCATCTGACAGGAGAACAAGACATGATTAGCTGCTGAACTATTCTTCATCATCATCACTAGTACTGTTCTCTTGCATTCTTCTTATTCTTGTCCTTTTTCACGTGCCGTCTACTCTACAAACTAACTTAGAAAGACAAAATAATATCTTATGACAGGTACTATAGTGGACTAGTGCTACAGCTTTAGAAATAGTAGTGCATATTGTTTTTAAGATAATTAAAGTTCAACTTAATAACAAATCCCATGTGTGTGTGAGTGGCTGTCCCAGTCAAAACACTGAAACCATGGAAAATGTATAAACTGCATTTACTCCCTCAATATTTACACTACATACACATACCATACATCAAAATGTTCAGCATGATGAGCTAATTACTCACATGAAATATCTAAGAAATAATTGTACTACCATTCAAGATATTAAACTTTGGGATTTCCCAATACACATACATTGCACTCAACCTTCAAAGGGACACCTGTGTGAACAACAGACTGAACAAGCTGAGCTCACATACAGGCTGGAAATTAACTGTTGGAGCCATAGAACTGGTTCATACATACTATATATACATAGACATGTACTCATACATACACGTACATACTATATATACATAGACATGTACTCATACTATATATACATAGACATGTACTCAGACATACACGTACATACTATATATACATAGACATGTACTCATACATACACGTACATACTATATATACATAGACATGTACTCATACATACTATATATACATAGACATGTACTCAGACATACACGTACATACTATATATACATAGACATGTACTTATACATACACATACATACTATATATACATAGACATGTACTCATACATACACGTACATACTATATATACATTGACATGTACTCATACATACTATATATACATAGACATGTACTCATACATACACATACATACTATTTATACATAGACATGTACTCATACATACACGTACATACTATATATACATAGACATGTACTCATACATACACGTACATATCATATATACATAGACATGTACTCATACATACACGCACATACTATATATACATAGACATGTACTCATACATACAGGTACATACTATATATACATAGACATGTACTCATACATACTATATATACATAGACATGTACTCATCCATACATGTACATACTATATTTACATAGACATGTACTCATACATACACATACATACTATATATACATATACATGTACTCATACATACACATACATACACATATGCATAAGTACACATACACATAGAAACATGCGTACGTACACAAACATATATAAACGTAAGTACACATACATACTTATACAAACATACACATGGCTAAACATACGTATACATACTCAGGCATAAGTATACATAAGTACGCAAACATATGTATACATAAGTATACATAAATAAGTACACATACATATATACATAAGTACACACATATATACATAAGTACACACACATAAACATAAGTATACACACACATAAACATAAGTACACATACATACGTATACAGACATGCACATAGCTAAACATGTATATACATTCTCATACATACATATTCATACGTACATATGTATACATATGTACAAATACGTACACATACATACATGTCGACCATTCGCACAAGCCGGGTTGCCACAATACGCACACACACTGATACATACACAAACATGCAAACACATACGTACACATACGTATACATAAGTACATTTACATACGTGTACATACCTACACATATGTAAACATACATACGTACATAAACGTAATCATACCTACACATACATGCACATACATAAACAAACATATGAATATACACACACACATAAGCATGTAATGGCAGTGCAAGTACAAGTTCTTCAGGAATTGTACGATTTCTAGTTCCTACTTCTATCCTATTTAGCTTTCCATCCACTAGTACAAACAACAACGTAGAGTGACAACAAATATATAATATGATAGGTACTATAGTGGACTAGTCTGCTATGTTTTCTTAGAAGCAATAGTGCATATCATTTGTTTAGAAGACAGGCCTCCTTCTAGATTAGTCATGGAAAATGAGAACTGTGAGTTTTCCTTTTGCATCAAGCAGTGAAACAGTCAGAGATCACATGGTCCTGCCATGCGACTATTCTGAATTAGCACGTCACAATGACAATGCTGAAACCATATATGGTGCAGCCCTACTACATATTATTGTTATTATTTGGCTATATTATTATTCTCAACAAATTTTGGGACCTTACTCATTACAAATGTTTTCACCTAGAGACTCCATTCCAATTTTAAAATGTTTATCTTTGCTTGGAATCGCTCGCTATCATTACATTTTCTTTTCTCTTTTATACTTTTTAACTAATATTTCTATTTTAAAATATCACTTTTATAATAGAAGTCAACGCCCATTCTCTGAGACTTCAACTACTTCAGACTTCGCAACTCTGCAAATTTCTTACCTTTAATCTTCATTTAAACATTTTACTAAATCATTACGCTTTGATCTTTAAACAGATTCTCTATACCATTTATACTTGTTGAGATTCAACAGTTTTAAACATGCTTAGTATATTTTCAGTTGCTCTCCTTGACTTCCGTTGAGCGTGATGACGTCACCCCACTCTAGCCCAAGGTGGCTATCACAAAAGCTAAACATTTCAGACATTGCGGAGCCTTACAACGTCAATATGTAATCTAGAAACACAATGTAAAGCTTAAACTATTACGGTATTTCTTGTTTCACTGGCGCTACAATGGTAAACGATTGGAAATAGGCTTGTTGAGCATCAGGCGTTTATGTGTGGGGACCACCATATCACAATTAGTTTTTTCACATCATGCTTTCTACAAAAACGTATTTCCTATGAAAGCTAGGGTTAGACCAAGACTCCACAGACTCCAACAGTGTAAGCCTTATCAGTCTGTGACCTAACCTCGACAAACTAGATGTGAAAGAATAACGTCAATAACACTCCACTTTAGTTAGTTACAATCACAAATGACAGCATCTTCCATGTGTTGTTATCAAGTCGTGTTTGATCGCATTAAACCACCATTAACAGATAATCCAGGGTCATGTGTCATTTAGAGCCTACTTTTATGACATGGCCATAATAATTAAATCTAGTGACGGTGCACACACAAGCAGCAAGCACACACACAAGCACACACACACGCACACCCAAACCCACACCAATACCCACACCCACACTCACACACACTATTCTTCTACACTTACCTGAATGTTATATTGACTCTATTCAAACATTTCAAGCTTCATCACTTTAGTTTGGCTATTTGTTTGACCTCTTATACTTTCGATTTTTTCCAACTATTTGATTTGTTTTTAATGGTTTGTATGTTTACAAGCTTTCTCCATTCAGATTTTAAACTTTGTTCAAATATTTACACTTAAGTTCAGCTATTAAAATTTCCCATATGTCAGCTTTATTAAACATGTTTTCAACCTCACTTTAAACTGCAGCACTCACCGCATTTTCTTCAGGAAATGCATTTTCTAGTTAGATGTCTAATTTTGTTCTAATAAAAAACTATTAGAACAAATTCGAAAATATTCATATTCACATTTTAAGATTATTTTTTGTAAATTTGAAAGCCCTAAATCAAACTAAACAGACACTTACACTTCTTTAGAGCTGATTTCAATTCAGGCACATTCTTCATCTCCATGTTCAGTGTCTCCTCCAGCTGATCCAGGGATCTCCTCAAGGTCCCTACATATGACGGAGGTTGGACCTTACCGCATTTGGTTGAGATCATCCTGACACTTTTCAATCGAGCGCTTCAGAGCAG
Source organism: Lota lota (assembly GCA_026745465.1). NCBI lineage: Eukaryota > Metazoa > Chordata > Actinopteri > Gadiformes > Lotidae > Lota > Lota lota. The sequence goes on along the minus strand of JACYXH010000565.1, from coordinate 95,451 downwards.
TGAGGACCTGCACACCATCGGCTATCTCTCTGTCTGCGTCTGCTTTGCTGTGATCTACTGTGGCTTTAATCTCCTGTATCTTTCGTTGTCTCTCCTGGATCATCTGCTGAACTTTAGACTCCATCTTCCCCAGCTGGGCCATCTTCACTTCACATCCCTCCTTTAGAGGTACAACAGGATGGGACTTGTGGTCCAACACTGTTTAGAACAGACACACACACACCTGTTCAGTCTGGCAGAAGAGCTCCAGAAGTCGGTCGTGTTTCTTACACATCCTGTCTTCCAGACGGTCCATAGGCTCGACCATCCGATGTCTCTTCAGGCCTGCAACTCTCTGATGTGGCTCCAGGTGGGTGTGGCAGTAAGAGGTAAAACACACTAGGCAGGACTTCACAGCCTTCAGCTGGGTCCCAGTACAGACGTCACAGGGAACTTCTGCTGGTTCAACACAAGGCTGCTCTTTGACTCGTACAGAACTTCTAAACTGATCAACCATCTCTGATATGAATGTATTGACCTGTAAATCAGGTCTTGTCTGGAACAGCTTGCTGCAAACATGACATTTGTACTGGACTTGGTCATCCCAGAACCTTGTAATACAGGTTCTGCAGAAGTTGTGTCCACATGGTGTGGAAACTGGGCTGTTGAGCACATCCAGACAGATGGAACATGAAAAGATATCCTCAGACCAGGAAGAATTGGATGCCATTCCTAGAAAAAAATTATGAAAATTTAATTACCATTTAAACTATACGTTATATGTTGTATACATGTAATAATGTGTTAATATTCATAAATGTGTTGTTATTTCAAGCAAAGCTCTTGAGCCAACAGGTCGGTACAACAGCACTGAACATAAACACACTGGTCACTATCGACTCTCACACCGCTACCACCGTGAATGAAGGAGCCAACTGCACTCACACACAGGGAAGATTCTAACGCCACTACTACTCTGATCCATACTGCTTATCCAGCCGCTACTTTACCGCTACTCTTATCGCTTCTTTTAGAAGAAGACAAGTTAGGAACAAGACATCTTTCTTCAACAGCAACACCGTACACAGGTTTTGAATATATAACTTTTATAGACTCTATACTATTGAGAACATTGAAATGTGATACAAACAAAAATAAATCAATAAACAAGAGAAATGAAACACAGTGGCATAGAGCAACAGGGATGGGGTCTGCATGCAGCTGGGCCTAAAAAAGGCCTGAAGCCTTATCTGAACAGTTCTTCTGAAGGAAAGTCTGCTTTTTTCCTTTCCTGGTAATCATTCTGGATGAACGATCACCAGGAAGTAAATCTATTTCCTTTGTTCCTCAAATACCGCTTGCAGCGCCGGAGCTCATCTATACTTAGATTATATTAGACTTTATATACTACGGTGTGTAATAGTATCATGGGGCCACCCCAGGGGCCCCGGTTAACTCCCGGTTTCGGGACCCATCCCTACTCACGCATGCGTCCTCCTCGTGAAGAACGCCCTGATGCTTTAACACCAAACTAACTTTGTTAAAGACCCGTGTTGGCCTCGCCTGGTCGGGTTCAACCAAAGCGCACAGAGCGCGGCCCCGCTCCAAACAGGACGCCGAGCACTGAGCACGCGCTGGTGGAACCCGACGAGGCGACATAATAGAGCACGTGAAGGTTGGTTTCGCTAATCATCAACATCACGTGATCACACGGAGCGCAGGAGACCCGTGTGGGGCTAACGCTACAGTACAACATGGCGCCCTACGGACAGGACGGCAACAATGAGGATTAGAGGTTCAATGTGTTGGACCCACCTTGGAATGTTTCTGTCCCGGCTCTCTGCTTTAAAACGTCTTGTTCTTCGTCTCCGGAGAGGCTAACGGGTTCACGTTGTCTCTTCGTCATGTCGTCCCTTCGTCGGTTGGATTTGCGTAAACTTCCGTTTCCTGAACAAGAGAGAGGGCTCTTTATACAGAGCTCCAGGCTCGGGCCCGCCCCCTCGGTAGGACACTTCCGGTCCGAGTTTAGAGTACTCCGGAAAAGACGATACGAACGAACCATACACAGCCTCACCGTTTCCTCTACTCTCACCGTGCGTGTGCGTTATGTCGTCGTCGTTCGTTCCGATTTCGTTCACTAGTTTGTCTGTCCGTCTCGATGATTCTCTCCGTTCCTTCACTCCGTTTGTACGTCGTCGTTTTCTCCGTTCTTTTATTTATTTATTTTAATCAAAAATATCAATTTATATTTACATTATCATTCTGGTATAAATAAGAACATGCAACAATCACATACACACCCAAAATAATCCTGCTCACCATGCACATCATACACAACATAACTCATAAGCTATAAAAACAAACATCCTCCACAAAACAGCATAAAAAATAAGAAATAAACATAAATACACATAATGAAACATTCTTTAAAAATGCATCTGCATTTTCCTATCATCTGTCTCACTAATAAAGCTGGAACCATCAATAAACCATTCTTTAAAAGTATCTCTTCCTAGGTGGTCTTTTAGCATTTCCACCTCTTTCCTAATCTTTGGTTCGAACAAAACCCATTCATCCACTTTTCTGCCTTCATAATATGCCATGTTCCTCCTTATCCACACTGCATATCTTGCATAGCTCAACATGTAATTCAACAAATTAATATGTACATCTCCCTCTTTTTCACACAGTCCGAATAACATGTTTTCTTTGCACTTCATCCCCTCCTTTACATCCAGTTTCCAGGGAGTTTTTACCATGATTTATATTTTGTTATAGAACTTCTGTAAGAACTTACACTCAATGAATAAATGCATGAAGTTTTCTGGTTCTGTTTCACACATGTCACATTCCCTTTTAATCCCCTTATTTATTTGGTGCAATACAACTCTTGTGAATATTCTATTGTGTCTTCATTTGTAATCAAAGTTTTCACATTCCAGACTATTGTATTTTACTTTCAAATTATTCCATACGTTTTTTACATTAATGCCCACAAAAAAACCCTTTCCCACATCTTCTCAGAAGCAGGCGTTTTGAATTCTTTATTCACCAGATTATTATAAAATTATTTTGTTTTTTATTTACACATTTCAATATGTTTCCCATTCTTTTCCACATATAATTCAGGAAATGTTATTTTCCTGTCAACCACCACATTCTTTTCTTTTCTAAATCCGTTGAACACCAACTCACCCTCTTTGTTAGTTAAAACTGAAATTATGCATGAATAGTAAAAACTTGAAGCTCATGTGTCGACAACAAAGACTATTTCTGAAAAAAGAGGAGGAGGATATAGAGGAGGGGAAAGGAGGAGGAGGAGGAGAAGGAGGTGCAGGAAGAGAAGGGAGGAAGTAGAGGAGGAGGAGGTGCAGGAGCAGAAGGGGGGACGAGGTGGAGGATGAGGAGAAGGGGGGAGGAGGTGGAGAAGGGAGGAGTAGGTAGAGGAGGAGGAGAAGGGGGAAGGAGTTGGAAAAAGAGAAGGGAGGAGGAGGAGGAGGAGGAGGAGGAGGGGGCAGGAATTGGAGAAGAGAGGAGGAGGGAGGAAGTGGAGGGTAGGGGGAAGAGGTTTATGTGTAAGAGGTGGATGAGGAAGAGGGAGAAAAGCTACTATTTTAAATGAAATACGTGCAACTTTGGTTGATCACGTATCAGGTTGACCATGACAGAAGCCGGCCAAACTAATAATTGCACTGATGAGGAAAAGGAGAAACCCTTCTACCAATGTTCTATGCATGTTCAGTAGGACTCCTGGTTGAACCTTGGTTGTGAGTGCAGCTCACACATCAATGGCAGACAATACAGTACATGTGCATTGTAACACACAAACAATAACCACATCACTCAAAGTTTTACCAGTTCACACACTTTGCTATAATGTGTGTGTGTGTGTGTGTGTGTGTGTTTGTGTGTGTGTGTGTGTGTGTGTGTGTGTGTGTGTGCGTGTGTGTGTGTGTGTGAGTGAGTGAGTGAGAATCAAATACAAGAAGAATCCAGCCCAACAACAACAATCACATGGTAAATATGCTGATCTGTATCAAACTCAAATCAAATTTCTGCACAAAACAGAGGACAGAGAGGCAAAAAGAACTTTATTTTAGTATTTTTAAAGCCCATTGCAGTATTCTTGTATATGTATAGGCTACTTCTCATTAAAACTGTCTCTAACATTGCTTATATATAGTGTGTGTGTGTTTGTGTGTGTGTGTGTGTGTGTGTGTGTGTGTGTGTGTGTGTGTGTGTGTGTGTGTGTGTGTGTGTGTGTGTGTCTGCCTTTCTGAATACCTGCCTGTAAAGGGTGCAACAAAAGGAAGAAACACGATATTCCAACCAGATGACTCAGTGAAGAGAAATGAAGGAAGAAAAGAACCCTGCCTAATTATGTAAACATAACCCATTATCTTACTCTCACACACAGACACACACACACACACACACACACACACACACACACGCAGCGCTGCTTGCGCCTCTACTTGCTACTCTGACTGAATCCGCTGTCTGCTGCTCTCATAGCTCTGCTGCTCGTGTGTGCACTGTGCGCGTGCACGCCGGGGCGAGTTCCTGCAGCGAGCATAGCGGCAATATGCACATATTTTATTTATTTTCTTGTTGAATATTGGATCGGGGCTGGATAAATAGTATTCGGGGAAGCCCCGGAAACCAGGGTCGATCAACGCCAACGAATCTCAGTTACAGTCGCAAATAACCACTACATCACCACAGTGTCTCTCGGTTTGCACCGGCTCTCTTCTAACTCCACAGAGAAGAGGAGAACACACATCAACGCATTTGAAGGAGCCTTCACGGTGCGGGAACGCCCCCCAGTCAGAGTGGGAAGTTGAACCGCGGTGAAATGTGTGTCCGTGGGGACGGAGCCAGGACTTAGGGGCGGGGCCAAGAGTTAGGGGAGGAGAGGAGATGACGTATTGTTCAGGAAACGAAACTTAAGTTTCATAGAAACCCGACGTGGAAGCAGTTCCCTCTTTAAGGAGAGTAATAAAACACATTTTGGGACCACTAGTCTGACAGACGGTAACCACAAATAGGTGAGTAAAACAATACAACGTTAGAACCTCTCTTCCCTTTTTGGAATTAGAAAAATAATGGAATTGCTCAATACATAAACCTTGTCGTCTGTGTCTAGGAATGGCCTCTGCTACTTCCTGGTCTGAAGAGAACTTTTCATGTTCCATCTGTCTGGATGTGTTCAGCAGCCCAGTCACCACACCATGTGGACACAACTTCTGTAGAACCTGTATTACAAGGTTCTGGGATGACCAAGTCCAGTACAAATGTCCTGTTTGCAACAAGCTATTCCAGACAAGACCTGATTTACAGGTCAATACTCTCTTTTCAGAGATGATTGATCAGTTTAGAAGTTCTGTACGAGTCAAAGAGCAGCCTTGTGTTGAACCAGCAGAAGTTCCCTGTGACATCTGTACTGGGACCCAGCTGAAGGCTGTGAAGTCCTGCCTAGTGTGTTTTATCTCTTACTGCCAAACCCATCTGGAGCCACATCAGAGAGTCGCAGGCCTGAAGAAACATCGGCTGGTCGAGCCTATGGACCGTCTGGAAGACAGGATGTGTAAGAAACACAATCAACTACTGGAGCTCTTCTGCCAGACTGAACAGGTGTGTGTGTGTCAGTTCTGCACAGAGGGTGACCACAGGTCCCATCCTGTTGTACCTCTAAAGGAGGAATATGAAGTGAAGATGGCCCAGCTGGGGATGATGGAGTCTAAAGTTCAGCAGATGATCCAGGAGAGACAACGAAAGATACAGGAGATTAAAGCCACAGTAGATCACAGCAAAGCAGACGCAGACAGAGAGATAGCTGATGGTGTGCAGGTCCTCACTGCTCTGAAGCGCTCGATTGAAAAGTGTCAGGATGATCTCAACCAAATGGTTAAAGAGAGACTGAAATCCACAGAGAAACAAGCTGAAGGCCTCATCAAAGAGCTGGAGCAGGAAATAAAAGATCTGACCAATAGAAGCTCAGAGGTGAAGCAGCTCTCACACACTAAAGACCACCTCCACTTCCTCCAGAACTTCAGATCCCTGAAGAATCCTCCACCCACCAGGGACTGGACAACGGTGGAGGTCCGTCCTCCGTCATACGTAGGGACCTTGAGGAGATCCCTGGATCAGCTGAAGAAGACACTGAACATGGAGATGAAGAAGGTGCCTGACCTGAGATCAGCTCTAAAGAAGTGTAAGTGTTTAGTTTGGATTCATCTCAGTCCAATATCTGGTGTCACTGGTATGGTACGGTGCTCAAACCCACACCGCCATTACCGCTAATTTGTCATATTTTTAGTCTATAACTATTTGAGTTAAAACAAATAGCTTATATATTGTAGCAATGTCCACTACTACACGCCACCTAGGTGGCTCCCATACTCCACCTAGGTGACGTTCCTCGGGCTCCTCCAAACCAATGGACATAGGTTGGTGATGTTGAACCGGTTTATTGTAAAGGTTGTGTAGAATGGTGCATGCAGATGGTGCTCCATGCCCCACGCCCCATGCCCCATGCCCCATGCCCCATGCCCCATGCCCCATGCCCCATGCCCCATGCCCCATGCCCCATGCCCCATGCCCCATGCCCCATGCCCCATGCCGGAGAGCTCTCTCTGAGTGTGTGTGGTGATGGCTGGTTTAACCTGTGCACACTGATTGCTCAATGTGCAACAGGTGTGCAGCCTCACCCAGCTCCAGAATCCAATCAGTCTGACTCAGGCCAGGTGAGGCTGCTTAAACCAGCCACCATCCACACACACTCCCACATATGTATATATAGTATGTACGTGTATGTATGAGTACATGTCTATGTATATATAGTATGTACGTGTATGTTTGAGTACATGTCTATGTATATATAGTATGTACGTGTATGTATGAGTACATGTCTATGTATATATAGTATGTACGTGTATGTTTGAGTACATGTCTATGTATATATAGTATGTACGTGTATGTATGAGTACATGTCTATGTATATATAGTATGTATGAGTACATGTCTATGTATATATAGTATGTACGTGTATGTATGAGTACATGTCTATGTATATAAGTATATAAGTCCTGGAGTCTTCTTTGTCATGATTATGGTTACTCTGCCTGGTACAACGGTAGTAGAACAGTCATACGTCTCCCCCCCCCCCTGACAGAGTATGAGTGTATCTGGACCGGCCTGCTGGCACTCTGTCCTTCTACAGAGTGTCCCCAGATGTAGGAGGGTCCTCAGACACACTGACACACATCCACACCTTCCAGTCCACCTTCTCCCAGGAGGACCTCCTCCCTGGGTTTGTGTTATGGGGTGGTGCCTTAGTCTCTCTTTGTCAGATATAGTATTTCTGTCTTTCTCTCTTTCTTCAGCTCTTGCCGTCTCTCTCTCTCTCTGTCTCTGTCTCTCTCTCTCTGTCCTCAGCTCTCTCTCTCTGTCTCTCTCTCTCTCTCTCTCTCTCTCTCTCTCTGTCCTCAGCTCTCTCTGTGTCTGTGTCCCTCTCTCCCTCTCCCCCTTTCCTCAGCTCTCTCCCCCTCTCCTTCCTCAGCTCTCTGTCTCTCTCCTCAGCTCTCTGTCTCCCTCTTCCACTCTCTCTCTTTCCTCAGTTCTCTCTCCCCCTCTCTCTCCCTTTCCTCAGTTATCTCTCCCCCTCTCCTTCCTCAGCTCTCTCTCTCTCCTCATCTCTATAACGCGGCATGTGAAGCCCTTCAGATCTGTGGTCAAGCTCACTGTCTCTCTCTCTCTCCTCATCTCTATAACGCGGCCTGTGAAGCCCTTCAGATCTGTGGTCAAGCTCATTGTCTCTCTCTCTCTCCTCATCTCTATAACGCGGCCTGTGAAGCCCTTCAGATCTGTGGTCAAGCTCACTGTCTCTCTCTCCTCATCTCTATAACGCGGCCTGTGAAGCCCTTCAGATCTGTGGTCAAGCTCACTGTCTCTCTCTCTCTCTCTCCTCATCTGTATAACGCGGCCTGTGAAGCCCTTCAGATCTGTGGTCAAGCTCACTGTCTCTCTCTCTCTCCTCATCTCTATATCGCGGCCTGTGAAGCCCTTCAGATCTGTGGTCAAGCTCACTGTCTCTCTCTCTCTCCTCATCTCTATAACACGGCCTGTGAAGCCCTTCAGATCTGTGGTCAAGCTCACTGTCTCTCTCTCTCTCTCTCTCCTCATCTCTATAAAGCGGCCTGTGAAGCCCTTCAGATCTGTGGTCAAGCTCACTGTCTCTCTCTCTTTCCTCAGTTCTCTCTCCCCCTCTCCTTCCTCAGCTCTCTCTCTTTCCTCATCTCTATAAAGCGGCCTGTGAAGCCCTTCAGATCTGTGGTCAAGCTCACTGTCTCTCTCTCTCTCCTCATCTCTATAACGCGGCCTGTGAAGCCCTTCAGATCTGTGGTCAAGCTCACTGTCTCTCTCTCTCTCCTCATCTCTATAACGCGGCCTGTGAAGCCCTTCAGATCTGTGGTCAAGCTCACTGTCTCTCTCTCTCTCCTCATCTCTATAACGCGGCCTGTGAAGCCCTTCAGATCCGTGGTCAAGCTCACTGTCTCTCTCTCTCTCCTCATCTCTATAACGCGGCCTGTGAAGCCCTTCAGATCTGTGGTCAAGCTCACTGTCTCTCTCTCTCTCCTCATCTCTATAACGCGGCCTGTGAAGCCCTTCAGATCTGTGGTCAAGCTCATTGTCTCTCTCTCTCTCTCCTCATCTCTATGACGCGGCCTGTGAAGCCCTTCAGATCTGTGGTCAAGCTCACTGTCTCTCTCTCTCTCCTCATCTCTATGACGCGGCCTGTGAAGCCCTTCAGATCTGTGGTCAAGCTCACTGTCTCTCTCTCTCTCCTCATCTCTATGACGCGGCCTATGAAGCCCTTCAGATCTGTGGTCAAGCTCACAGTCTCTCTCTCTCTCCTCATCTCTAATGCGGCCTGTGAAGCCCTTCAGATCTGTGGTCAAGCTCACTGTCTCTCTCTCTCTCCTCATCTCTATAACGCGGCCTGTGAAGCCCTTCAGATCTGTGGTCAAGCTCACTGTCTCTCTCTCTCTCTCCTCATCTCTATAACGCTTCCTGTGAAGCCCTTCAGATCTGTGGTCAAGCTCACTGTCTCTCTCTCTCTCCTCATCTCTATAACGCGGCCTGTGAAGCCCTTCACATCTGAGGTCAAGGGCGTTCTAAACTGATTGACCTGATGGGACGTGTTGCCCTGGCCGAGAACATATTGCACAAATACATTCAATAATTATGCTGATGACATGGAAAACACAAGACTACACACACACACACGCCACACAACCACAGATCCCAGATAAGACTCACGGTGTAGCGTCCTGTAGCTATACATATCTGGAGAGGCAGCGGTGCAGAATGAAATGCATGATCAGAAGATACATAAGTTACTGGGTGTGAGGAAACATTCTGTGAGATCTATACCAGTTTACCCAACAGAGCCATACAGCCAAATACAAACATGTTGCCCTGGCTTATGAATATCTTACTTTTAATGAAAGTGGTCTGACAGCAACACAGAGTTTATTAATATTGTTTACATCATAATTAATTATACTTTTGTAACATGTAATAGGTATTATTGTTCTCTTATCATTGAGTAATTATGATAATTAGTATTAGTATTGTTTGACATAATCATATCACAATAATACAGACATTCTTAATAGTTATTATGTTTGTATTTCATATTCCATTAGAAAAAGTAGTTTCTTTATTATAGCCTCATTATTAGGCCTATTATTTTAAATATTTTCCATAGTTATTTGTATTTGAAATGAAGATTATAGAACTATTAGTCTTATTATTTAATAGTATCATTATATGAGACATGAGAACATAATAGTGATGCTAATACTAACATTATTAATCATAGTAATTACATATGCATTTCATATTCAGAACATTATTAATGATAACGTTTTTATAATTTAATTCAGTTTATTATATTAGACATAACAACCTAATAATCATAATAACTGTAATGATGCATGTATTTCACATTACATTTTAACTACAATACTATTATTACTGTTTATTGTTTGTGATTAACAACAACAACAACAATAAAGATTTAACAGGCTAATCATGTCTTGTTCTCCCGTCAGATGCCTGTGAACTCACACTGGACCCAAACACAGCCCACAGACACCTCTCTCTGTCTGAGGACAACAGAAAGGTGACGCTGGTTAGAGAGGAGCAGTCGTATCCTGATCACCCAGAGAGATTTCACTACTGGACCCAGGTGTTGTGTAGAGAGGCTCTGACTGGCCACTGTCTCTCTCTCTCTCTCTCTCTCTCTCTCTCTCTCTCTCTCTCTCTCTCTCTCTCTCTCTCTCTCTCTCTCTCTCTCTCTCTCTCTCTCTCTCTCTCTCTCTCTCTCTCTCTCTCTCTCTCTCTCTCCGGACGGCCGGGGAGTTTCCCCAACAGAGCCATCCCGCCAAATACAGACGTGTTGCCCTGCCTTATAAATATTTTACTTGAAATGAACGCAGAAAACAGGAACACAGAGTTTTCACAAAAAGGTGTTTTGTTTATTTATTATAAATAATAAAACAGGTAGTGGAGAACCAATGAAAGAAACACAACTGAGGTCAAAATAATAGAAACATGAATCAATGAGGTTCAACATAAAACTGGTTTGTGTGGATGTTAATTATGTATGTTAGAATGAATAAAAGTAAAACAACATGACATATCTATGTATTCTTTATATATGTAACCCTGAGCCGCTGTCTATGATGACGTTAGTAGAACAGATAGTCTTCACACAAATGATAAGCATCATTTAAAGCTTTAAATAGAACTGCCTTTTATACCACAGACACACACAGACACACACACACACACACACACACACACACACACACACACACACACACACACACACACACACATAGACTACGTCAGCAAAACACACTAATTCTGCTGTTCTCATAGTGTGCTGAGTTAAGTTATATAAATATGAATAGAACTCCGTAGTGGACTCCTAGACATGTTCACTATGCTATTTACTATATTCTAGAGAGATTTGACTACTGGTACCAGGTGTTGTGCAGAGAGGGTCTGACTGGCCGCTGTTACTGGGAGGTAGAGTGGGAAGGAGCTGTTGTTATAGGAGTGACATACAGAGGAATCACAAGGAGAGGAGGAGGTGATGGCAGCAGCCTTGGAGTCCTGAAGTCCTGGAGTCTTCATTGTGATGATGGTGGTTACTATGCGTGGTACAATGGTAGTAAAACATTCATACGTCTCCCCCCACCTGGCTCTAACAGAGTAGGAGTGTATCTGGACCGGCCTGCTGGCACTCTGTCCTTCTACAGAGTGTCCCCAGATGTAGGAGGGTCCTCAGACACACTGACACACATCCACACCTTCCAGTCCACCTTCACCCAGGAGGACCTCCTCCCTGCGTTTGGGTTATGGAGGTGTGGTGCCTCATTGTCTCTGTGTCTGTTGTAACAACAAACGTGTGCGCACACAGTAAACAAACACATGTAAACACACACACATATGAATACACTGATTCACATACACACCGACACACACATTCACATACACAGACACATATTCACATACACACATTCACATACATTGACTCACACACATTCACATACATACACACACACATGAATACACACACACCTTCACATATACACACACATACACTAACATTCACAAACACATACACACACAAATATGAATACACACACCCACACACACACACACACATGATTGCACACACAGACACACACATTCACATACACACGCACACATATGAATACACACACACACACATGAATTCACATACACACAAACTGTGTTTTGTTGATGTAAATACATGATACAACTATACTCCAACTGCTACATTTTATTGGGCTTCTGAAAAGTTTATCTTGATAAACCATGAAAGGAAGAGACTTTCAAGGTCTTCCGTAGGGTTTTACAAAGACTATATTTCTAATGTAAAATGTATTTTAAATATTGATTGATGGTAAATCAAAATGTTTTTATTACAATATTTTGTAGATTTTCAGATGTTAACAGTTTTGTTAAATGAAGTTTTTTTTACTTTGATAAGCTTAACATGGAACCTGATTTAAAGCAGATTTAATATTATATTCATAATGCAAGCGGTCTATGGCAAAAGCTATCGATCTTGTTGTAAATAACTTTCAACTGAATATTGATTCCTTGTGTTCTGTTGGAAACAAAATAGCAGCAGAACATGTGCAGTTATTAAAGATATGTGCACACCTGTTTATGATTTGTAATGTCTGCTGCTTCTATTGTTTTAGTCCCTCCGTTTATTGTGTACATGTAAGGGACTATTTTTCTGTTGTATTTGTTAATAAAGAATAATGGTAATAAACAATTTAAGAATTAAGAATAATTAACCTGAAATTATTTAAAAACTACAATATTATTTCCAACATTATTTCCCTCTCAGCCAACAGGGGGGCGCTGCAGCACCCTCAGCATCAATCTTCCAGCACCTATGTGTATCTGTATTCACTGTAAGTAGCTTTGGATGACCGCGTCTGATGAAAGACTAAATAGTAAGATATGAGGTCGTTTATCAAAGCCATGTTTTAGTACTCTGTTATTGCACGTGGAGCCACTAGGGGGCGGTGAATCCACCTCGGTGCAGTTCACCTTCTGGCCAACATGATTAGGGTGAAGGAGACACAGGTGTGTGTGTGTGGTGGAGGTGTTTGGGATGGTCGAAGAGCCTTTGGCGCTCAACACACACCACAACAGGTACTACGAGTCCGACTCGGACACGGCCCTCCGCAACCCCCTTTTGGTTGCCTTGTCTGTCTGACACCCCCGCTGCCTCACAGATGGTCCAGCCCATATCGGCGATAGCGGCCCTCATTGCTGTGGCACCAATCTGAAGGTATGGATGTTGGACATGCTCTATATAAGGACTTCTTTTCTGTCTGACACAGCCCTTTAATCCTTCCTCCGTTTTCCAGTGTTGCATGTTCCTAAGGACAGTTAATCACGTTCCCCAGATGTGCTAGATCGTCTCAACCTGTTCAACATTCATCTCAAACCCCCGCCGCCAACTTCCTCCTACCCCACACACACACACATGCACACATATGCACGCACACACACACACAAACACACACACAAACACGCATGCACACACACGCACACACACGCACGCACACACATGTGCGCATGCATGCACACACTCGCACAAACACACACACACACAAACACACACACAAACACCCCGAGGGCCCTTGTGGTCGAGTGGTTGGCTCCAACCCCAACTGTTGAGCAGCTTCACAGCTCATGTTTTGTTCTTTCTTATTCATATTTTCTCTCTGCCTATGGCAGTGAAGCAGACTACATGGTGGACTTTAGTTGTTATCGTTGGTCTTTGTGTGTCAACTAATCTCATATTTGAATAAAGATGATGGTCATTATAGGGCTGCTGGTGTTTGTAGTTACAGGACTGACGTGGTCTCATATGAGGGAGGGAGGGCTGTATTCTTCTGATCATTAACAAACAATGATGATCTGCGCACGTGTGTGTGTGTGTTTATGTAAGATCCAATTTTACCCCCAAAGGGGTTATCTACTTCTTCAAACGGTGCAAATCTTTACACACACACACACACACACGCACACATGCAAACACACAGAAAGAGAGAGAGAGAGCGAGAGAGAGAGCTTTCTTGTGTCTGTATTTGTCTTAATTCATGTTATTTTGTAAACGTTTAATATGTTACTGTGTGTTGTTTTATTTGAAGGGATACATGCTATTTCATATGTTGTTAATGTCTATTAGACAAGCATATACAATGTAATATGTCTATAATGTCTATTTACGGTCATCTTGCTCTGCATTTTACAACAATAAATCATTTGGTTTGAAGTAACTCAGTACTGTACTCAGTACAGTAATCTTTCCACTACATACTTTCTTACTGTTCCTCAAGCTATTATCTGATGAATACTTTTACTTCTACTTGAGTTATTATTACTTTAAATATATACTTGTTAACTATAAAAGTAGGCTGTTATACATAGGAGGTTGTTGACAGTGCTCACCGTGGGGTCGTTTGATTGGACCACAGGATCCAGTGAGTGACAGGTGGGATGGTCTCTGGCTCGAGCCAAACGGAGGAGACGGTTGTACAGCTTGTGTCGGGTTTCAAACCCATCCCGTGTTCCCCTTCCGCGCACATTGGTTCACGAGTACAACGCGGGTGAAATGACGTGATTGGCTGGAAAACAAGTCTTCCATGATTCCCACAACGTGGCCGGGCATGTGTGAGAGCACGGAGAGCAGTAGTCCCAGACGTCCATTCCAAACAGCGATCTGGTGACAACACGCCCTTGTCACTAAGGCCAAAAAGCTGCAGCGGTTTCCTTCACATCGACATAGATCACACGTTGACAATAAGCCGCCCTTGCTGCTTGTGGGACTTTACAAAGAGGCGTTCCCTCCCACTAGACGCGGCTCGCGCGCACGTTGAACTTCAGTTGACTTTATGCAAATGAGCGTCTAGTGCGGCGCGTGTTTGGCCATCTGATTGGCCAGTCAACATTCAGTGAGTCTTGGCGGGACACAATGTGAAGGAAACAGCTGTAGGTTATTACAGGCATGCACCATACAGGGGGACAGCTGTCCCCCTGTATGGTGCATGCCTGGTCTGATTATGTGTAAGGCCCCTAGTGTCTACAAAGGGAACAACAAAGTCACAATAATATATTAAATTGTCACGCTAATGGAATAGCGCGTACACGTTGTCTTTTTAAACCCCATCACAAAAAAAATAACATTAATTTATGTTGCTGATATTGTGTGTGTGTGTGTGTGTGTGTGTGTGTGTGTGTGTGTGTGTGTGTGTGTGTGTGTGTGTGTGTGTGTGTGTGTGTGTACTTTGCCTTGGGCCTTTTCTAAAGACCTGCTTGTAAAGGGTGTAAAAACATGAAGGAAAAAACACAAAAAGAACCCAACCCAACAAGATGACTCATTGAAGAGAATTGAATGAAGAAAATAACCCTATCTATTATAGAATCACACACCAGTACAAACATGCTTACCCTCACTCTGCGTACTCTGTACTCTGCTCTTCTGAGAAGAGAAATCATCCATTGTATAGATTCTACAGAAAGTCCTACTGATCCACTAAAAACAGAGGAGAGGAGGCCTTTTCTATGTCATTTGTTTCTATTCATTATGTTTATATTAGTCTCTTTATTGATAACATGGTATACATGTTCCTGTTGGTTCTACTGTAAAGAAGGATCTGCATCAGTGACATGTCTCTACATGCTGTTTGAACTATCAAGTGTCCTTTTGTTTTTCTCTGAGTCATGGAACAGCAGCCTATGAGAGGTTAGTCTGAATGGGAGGGGAATTGGACCAACTGGTTGTTTCACAACATAATTTCCTTGTTATATATCAGACGGTTGGTTGTTGTTCACTTCATTACAGCAGGAAGAAGACTAAGGTACTGTACTCAACTCTGATCTGTGATATACCATAAATATGTATAACCTATATATCATATCAATAGGACGAGTGCTATTTTTCTGTAAACACGTACGGTTAAAAACGTTTTTAAATGTTATGTACATGTTTGAACTGTAGCGTACTTGAAACATCTCACTGTGTCTCTTTGTCTTTCTCTGTCTGAGCTTCTAGACAGCAGAGCTCTCTGTCTATCCTTCATATTTGAACAAAGGCTTCATCACTGAGTAGATCCCAACAAATCACATGTGTAGTATAGAGTATGGTTGTGTGGGACAATGTGGGACACGTTACCAATGGGGAGAGGTAGTCTACAAATGTGTCTTTCTACCTTAAGAAATAAACATTCTCATGTCACTTCACATCGTATTTCCCCAGTGGGACGTTGAAAAATACTGTGAGAATCGCCTTGCACCGGCTTTACCCAGTTCTAAAGAGTTTCACAGTCTTTGTTGTAAGTGCATTTCATTTTCTTTGTGGTAGTTTCCAACATACTAAGCCTAAATCTGCACAGCTTGTGACTTTGTGGTGACTCCATGTTCTGCGTTGGGTGGAGCGTAGCAGGCAGCAAAGACGGTGACAGGTTCACCTGCACTCGACACACATGTGTGCTCAGTTTGATTTACATCAAACACACCCTCGTGATGACAGCCTTCCCTGCCTTCTTCACAGCCATTGGCTAAAATCCAGATTTAGAAAGCCGTCTGTCCTGCAGTGGTTTGACTTTTTAAAACTAGAGCCAATCAAAATGCGGGACATCCTCTCAATATGTTGGAGGCGGGACAAGAGATATAAATACTGTGCAGTCTCATATAGAGTGGGACACCTGACACCTACAGTGAGGTCATGGAAAGGCAGCCTATAAGAGGTTAGTCTGAGAGGAGTGTAAACTGGGAAGGGAACTGGACCAACTGGTTTGTTTACAACATAATTTCCTTGTTATGAGTCGGACACTTTGGTGTGGCTCACTTTATTACAGCAGGAAGTGGTACTGGAAATGGTACTGTACTCAACTCTGATCCATGATACAGCATACATATGTATGACTTTGAATCTTACCAATAGGTTGATGGTCAGTTAAATATATGGTTGCATTGCTTTTTGTCAAAATTACTTTTCTTTATCCAAAGTGACTGACTAAATTCAGATACAGGTCACTTAGGAGCAGGTAGGGGTTAGACAGTATAGAGACAGGTCATTAAGGATCAGGTAGGGGTTAGACAGTATAGAGACAGGTCATTAAGGAGCAGGTAGGGGTTAGACAGTATGGAGACAGGTCATTAAGGATCAGGTAGGGGTTAGACAGTACAGAGACAGGTCATTAAGGAGCAGGTAGGGGTTAGGCAGTACAGAGACAGGTAATTAAGGAGCAGGTAGGGCTTTAGACAGTACAGAGACAGGTCATTAAGGAGCAGGTAGGGGTTAGACAGTACTGAGACAGGTAATTAAGGAGCAGGTAGGGCTTTAGACAGTACAGAGACAGGTCATTAAGGAGCAGGTAGGGGTTAGACAGTACTGAGACAGATCATTAAGGAGCAGGTAGGGTTAGACAGTACAGAGACAGGTCATTAAGGAGCAGGTAGGGGTTAGACAGTACAGAGACAGGTCATTAAGGAGCTGGTAGGGGTTAGACAGTACAGAGACAGGTCATTAAGGAGCAGGTAGGGGTTAGACAGTACAGAGACAGGTCATTAAGGAGCAGGTAGGGGTTAGACAGTACAGAGACTGGTCATTAAGGAGCAGGTAGGGGTTAGACAGTACAGAGACAGGTCATTAAGGAGCAGGTAGGGGTTAGACAGTACAGAGACAGGTCATTAAGGAGCAGGTAGGGGTTAGGGGGCCTACAGGTTTGACAACGGACATTGGGGATCAAACCAAGAACCTTTCAGCCTGGAGTCAAGCACCCGGTTATTGTTGAAAGTATAGTGTTTCATTCTTCTGTTTTAGGATTTGTCCTAAATCTGAAGTGTCCCTGGGTGACTTTAGCAGTAGGCATCTTATTATTATTACTATACCATAGGCTACTTTATTTATATTATAATGATTAAAGAATTCACCCTGTCATGAGTATTTAAATAACTTCCCATGTTGTAGACAGTGTGGTTTTGTTTCATTTGGATAACGTATTTAGAAAGTGTTCTAGATAGTTTTCAGGGACTTTCAGAATAAGTGCTTCCATGTTAACTCCTATCTCAGACATCTGAAATTTTAGCGTTGTGACACTTGGCTGTTTCAGCTGGGCAGGAGTCAGAGACTGCTCACCCTATGCTAACGTTGTTTTTGGACACATACTTACCATATTTTAGACAATTATTGATAGAAATGTACTTTGATAATTGATTATTACTTAATTTAAATGCAAAGTATCCAAAGTAACACTACATGGAGGCACTTCTCTCTTTCTAGAGACAAAGAACAACACTTTATAAACTAAATAGTCTGACAGAAACGTTATCAGGTGAGTCCAACATGTTGACTATAATCCTCAGTGAAGCTGTCCTGTCTGCAGGGCTCCATGTTGTACCTCCTGTTGAATGATGATTTCTGCTTGAAACTATATGAATATATAAAATATATAACACACGTACATTAGAACAAGTTAAAACTGTTAGTTTACCATTGTTATACAATTTAAAAACAAAAGTAATTTTCTTTTAACGTTATTAAACACATCTCTTATAGGAATGGCCTCTGCTAACACTTCCAGGTCTGAGGAGGACTTTTCATGTTCCATCTGTCTGGATGTGTTCAACAGCCCAGTTACCAATCCATGTGGACACCACTTCTGTAGAACCTGTATTACAAAGTTCTGGGATGACCAAGTCCAGTACAAATGTCCTGTTTGCAATGAGCTTTTCCACAGAAGACCTGATGTACGGGTCAATACCTTCATATCAGAGATGGTTGATCAGTTTAGAAGATCTGTACGAGTCAAAGAGCAGCCTTGTGTTGAACCAGGAGAAGTTCCCTGTGACGTCTGTACTGGGACCCAGCTGAAGGCTGAGAAGTCCTGCCTAGTGTGTTTTATCTCTTACTGCCAAACCCACCTGGAGCCTCATCAGAGAGTCACAGGCCTGAAGAAACATCGGCTGGTCGACCCTATGGACCGTCTGGAAGACAGGATGTGTAAGAAACACGACCGACTTCTGGAGCTCTTCTGCCAGACTGAACAGGTGTGTGTGTGTCTGGGCTGCACAGTGACGGACCACAAGTTCCATCCTGTTGTACCTCTAAAGGAGGAATTTGAAGTGAAGATGGCCCAGCTGGGGAAGATGGAGTCTAAAGTTCAGCAGATGATCCAGGAGAGACAACGAAAGATACAGGAGATTAAAGCCACAGTAGATCACAGCAAAGCAGACGCAGACAGAGAGATAGCTGATGGTGTGCAGGTCCTCACTGCTCTGATGCGCTGTATTGAAAAGTGGCAGGATGATCTCAACCAAATGGTTAAAGAGAGACTGAAATCCACAGAGAAAGAAGCTGAAGGCCTCATCAAAGAGCTGGAGCAGGAAATAAAAGATCTGACCAATAGAAGCTCAGAGGTGAAGCAGCTCTCAAACACTGAAGACCACATCCACTTCCTCCAGACCTTCAGATCCCTGAAGAATCCTCCACCCACCAGGGACTGGACAACGGTGGAGGTCCATCCTCCGTCATACGTAGGGACCTTGAGGAGATCCCTGGATCAGCTGGAGGAGACACTGAACATGGAGATGAAGAAGCTGCGTGATGCTGCTGAACTGAAGAGGGTCCAGCAGTATGAAGTAGATGTGACTCTGGATCCTGATACAGCTCCACCCCAGCTCATCCTGTCTGAGGATGGGAAACAAGTACATCATGGAGATGTTAGGAAGAAACTCCCAGACAACCCTAAGAGATTTACACGGTATCTATTTGTTCTCACAAGGCAGAGCTTCTCCTCAGGAAGATTTTACTTTGAGGTCCTGGTTAAAGACAAGACTGCATGGCATTTAGGAGTGGCCAGAGAGTCCATCAACCGAAAAGATCAGATCATATGGACCCCTGAGACAGGTTACTGGACTCTTTACTTAGACAACGATGGGTTGGTATTTAGTGATGACCCTGATGTCCGTCTCCCTCTGAGAGCTGAGCTCCAGAAGGTGGGGGTGTTTGTTGATTATGATGAGGGTCTGGTCTCCTTCTATGATGTGGAAGCCATGGTTCATATCTACTCTGCTACTGGCTGCACCTTTAGTGAGCCTCTCTATCCATTCCTCGGTCCATGTCTCTATGATTATAAAGGTACAAACTCTGCCCCCCTGATCATCTCACCTGTCAATCAAACAGACTAGGACCTTTGTTAGATAATAAAATAATCAAACGACCAAAACCACTAATGTTGTTTCCTTCATGGGAATCTCTACTATGTTGATCTGAGAGAACTGCATTCCTGTTGTACTGCTTTCGTTTGACAAGAAGGAATTCATTCGGAAAATAACCCTGACTATTATAAAATATAACCCATGATACATTATTCGATTACATATACTATATTGATCAATATCTGATTACTGCTGAATGTTTTTTTACACATTTAACAATATGAAATTGTAAACATTTGCAGGTGCATGTTAAAAATCTCTAGTTTCTTAAACAAAACGAGTATATTAGTTTATACTTCTGAATTATGAATGACAACAATCAAATGTTTGTACACTTTTTTATTTCAATTAAAACGTACAATAGGTAGAATGGGGTCATTTTCTGTGGAATAGGTACATTCTCTACAAAATGTATTCAGTAGAATAGGTACATTCTCTACAATATGTATTCAGTAGAATAGGTACATTCTAAACAATGTGTATTCAGTAGAATAGGTACATTCTCTACAATATGTATTCAGTAGAATAGGTACATTCTCTACAATATGTATTCAGTCGAATAGGTACATTCTCAGTACAATATGTATTCAGTAGAATAGGTACATTCTCTACAATATGTTTTCAGTAGAATAGGTACATTCTCAGTACAACATGTATTCAGTAGAATAGGTACATTTTCCTTCGCTCTCTCCCCCTCCTTCCCTCATTCTCTTCCCCTCCTCTCACTCCCTCCCTCCCTCTCTCCTTCCCTCTCAGTGTCTCTACTCTCTCTTTACCTCTTTTCCCCTCCCTTTCCCTCTCTCTCTCTCCCACCTCCCCTCTTCCCCCCTCCCTCCCTCTCCCTCCCTCTCTCCTACAGTGAAGCTGACTGTCATCGATGTCTCTGTGTCAACAGCAGTAGGCCTGTGCGTCACTCCGTCCATTGCCGCCACCTAGCGGCCGCCGGCTGCCACTTCTCCACGTGCTTCTGTTTACACACACTGCCAGCAATCACCAATCTACGCTCCCTATTTCTCCATCGCGCTTCCTAGCAGCCGGCGCCAGTTCGTTGTTACTCTCCACCTGGTATCTTTAGTATCTTCGTTCCCGCAATCCTGGCTCTCGTGATTCTCTCTCCCTCCCCCTCTCTCTCTCCCACCTTCCCTTTCTCTCTCTCACTCTATCCTCCCCTCTCTCCCTCTCCCTCCCTCTCCCTCCCTCTCTCCTACAGTGAAGCTGACTGTCATCGATGTCTCTGTGTCAACAGCATTATCTCTGTGTCTTCCAATCTAAATGTTCAGTTAAAGTTCATATCTCTCTCCATCTCTCTGTCCCCTCTCCTCTTGTTCCTGTTTTTTTATACGTTTAATGATATCAAATTGCAAACGACTACAGGAAGTAGAACATATTGACAATGTGAAGTGTTCATTTTGATAACGTAATAAAATGTTTGTAAACCTTTTTGATTTCAATTCAAATTTACAAAAGTAGAATGGGACATATTCAATGGAAAAGGAGCATTCTCTACCATATGTATTTAGTAGAATAGCTATATTCTCAATCTGTATTATACTGAATAATCTCTCTCTCTCTCAATCTGTATTGTACTGAATAATCTCTCTCTCTCAATCTGTATTGTACTGAATAATCTCTCTCTCTCTCTCTCTCTCTCTCTCTCTCTCTCTCTCTCTCTCTCTCTCTCTCTCTCTCTCTCTCTCTCTCTCTCTCTCTCTCTCTCTCCCTCTCCCTCCCTCTCTCCTACAGTGAAGCTGACTGTCATCGATGTCTCTGTGTCAACAGCATTGGGCCTGTGCGTCACTCCGTCCACTGCCGCCACCTAGCGGCCGCCGGCTGCCACTTCTCCACGTGCTTCTGTTTACACACACTGCCAGCAATCACCAATCTACGCTCCCTATTTCTCCACCACGCTTCCTAGCAGCCGGCGGCAGTTCGTTGTTACTCTCCATCCGGTAGTATCTTCGTTCACGCAATCCTGACTCTTGTGATTCTCTCTCTCTTTTTGCCTGTCCCTAGCTTGCCCTCTTCCTGTGTCCAGCTTCCCTCCGGATTCCGGTACCTGCTGTGACCTTGGCCTGCCCGACCACCCGCCTATCGCCCAGCCCCTGTCCGCCTGACTGTCTGCCTGCCGCCCAACTCTTGGCCGCCTGACCGCGACTAGCCCAGCCCCTGTCTGCTTCCCGTGAATAAATCCCTTTGAACCCTCCTTCGTCTCTGTCTCCTGTGTCCTGCATTTGGGTCCCTCGTTCCGTACTATAACACTGTGTCTTCCATGTTCAGTTAAACTTCGTATCTCTCTCCCTCCCCCTCTCTCTTCCACATTCCCTCTTCCCCCCTCCATCCCTCTCCCTCCCTCTCTCCTACAGTGAAGCTGACTGTCATCGATGTCTCTGTGTCAACAGCATTGGGCCTGTGTCTTCCAATCTAAATGTTCAGTTAAAGTTCATATCTCTCTCCATCTCTCTGTCCCCTCTCCTCTTGTTCCTGTTTTTTTTAATATGTTTAATGATATCAAATTGCAAACGACTACAGGAAGTAGAAAATATTGACAATGTGAAGTGTTCGTTTTGATAACATAATAAAAAAGTTTGTAAGCCTTTTTGATTTCAATTCAAATTTACAAAAGTAGAATGGGATATATTCAGTGGAAAAGGAGCTTAAGGAGCCAATTCCCTTTGTTTTTATTTAGTTTTAATTTTTTGTATTGTGTGTGTGTGTGTAAGTGTGTGTGTGTGTTTGTTTGTCAAGTTTAATTGCTGTTTGTGCCGTGTGCTCCCCCTACAGGGCAAGTTGTCCTTAAAAGGAAAGGACCGGAAGCCAGAGAGGGGGTTCGGCTGGAAAAGCACACTGTCTTTATACCTTGCTAGTCTTGCTGTTTTTTGTTTTCCCTTTGTATAACACTAATCCCTACTTTAGTTATTTGGATAAGTCAGTTAAAGATTCAATCGTTAATAAATGAAGATATTTTATTTAATTGTGCGTCTACTATTGCACATACCCAGCCATCCCAAGAGTGAGCGACACGAAAGGACAATGGACGTCGTAGTCACTACAGGAGCATGCTCTACAATATGTATTTAGTAGAATAGCTATATTCTCAATCTGTATTGTATTAAATAATCTCTCTCTCTCTCTCAATCTGTATTGTACTGAATAATCTCTCCCTCCCTCTCTCCTACAGTGAAGCTGACTGTCATCGATGTCTCTGTGTCAACAGCATTATCTCTGTGTCTTCCAATCTAAATGTTCAGTTAAAGTTCATATCTCTCTCCATCTCTCTGTCCCCTCTCTTCTTGTTCCTGTTTTTTTATACGTTTAATGATATCAAATTGCAAACGACTACAGGAAGTAGAAAATATTGACAATGTGAAGTGTTCATTTTGATAACGTAATAAAATGGTTGTAAATTTTTTTTGATTTCAATTCAACTTTACAAAAGTAGAATGGGACATATTCATTGGAAAATGAGCATTCTCTACAATATGTATTTAGTAGAATATCTACATTCTCAATCTGTATTGTACTGAATAATCTCGGCCCTGGCCCCACTCAGCGTCATGGCAAGTGTTGTCAAGTGTTGAATATAAAATGTACACCGATAGACGTCAATACGCTTACTTCTGTCGAGGTATTCTCATTCCAACAGGTCCTCGTTAGTATAGTGGTCAGTATCCCTGCCTGTCACGCGGGAGACCGGGGTTCAATTCCCTGACGGGGAGTGATTGACATTAACCAACAGTCACCAATACAAACAAAGTTGTGCTGGTTTAGGAGTAGTCGGTGTCTGTGAGCAAAAAGTGATGTTTGATTTAAATGACAAGTTTAACGAAATTTACGCAACGATCAACTCTTGGACAATTTACATGATAGTCAGGATGGCCGAGCGGTCTAAGGCGCTGCGTTTAGGTCGCAGTCTCCTCTGGAGGCGTGGGTTCAAATCCCACTTCTGACAGAAGTTTTAAGGACAAGCGAAATAACATCTTCCTATCAAATTACTCTAAAGTTTAGTTCGCCCTCATCAGCTAGATGTCAAGAAAGAGGAGACGTCACACAAAGCGTTTAAGTTGCCGTAAAACATTTGTAGACGTCAATGCGTTTACCAATGTCGAGGTATTCTGATTCCAACAGGTCCTCGTTAGTATAGTGGTCGGTATCCCCGCCTGTCACGCGGAAGACCGGGGTTCAATTCCCCGACGTGGAGTGTTTGACATTAACCCACAGTCACCAATACAATCAGAGGTTAGTTATTTTAGGAGCAGTCGGTGTCTGTGTTTTTTTTTTAGATATATCAGGCCTATCTCCCCTTTCTCTCTGCCCCCATCCAGCCCCGCTGGGTCATCTGTCAGGACCGGCTCTTCCCCTCTGGTTAGTGCAACTGTAATAACCTCTACACTGGTGTTACATACTTTAGCGTGTAGCGGATAGATGTTTGCTGTCCCCTCTGCAGTGCTTCCACACGCCCCTCGCCAGAAAAGAAGAAAAGAAAGCAACATACTGTAATATATATTTTTGAGCGCGTACATACTGTATATATATATATATATATATATGTTATTGACAACTGAACATTTTAGATGTCAGTCTTTTTTTCTGCCATGCAACATTAGTGGTTTAACAAACAGTAGCTTAGTTTGGATTTATTTTTGTCATTTAAATGAATAATATCAGTGTTTTATAGATAAAACACTTCTGTGAAGGTGGAGGCTGAAGCTAAATTGAGCCTACACTTCACAATACAAATAATAAATATACAAATAGCGTGGTAAAGAGTGGACAGGTGTGCTGTGAATAGTTATATGGCTATGATAATGGAGTAATAGATAATGGCACAATAAACAGAACATTCCCATTAAAATGTGTGTGTGTAAATATGGCACAAGGATAATTATATTCACGAAAGAGATCTTAAATACATCCATTAAAGCAGAACAGTGCTTGTGCATTTTTTTTATTTTGTTTGTCACTGGTCAGTCTTGAACCTGTGACCTTGTGATCCACTCGAAACCCCACACAAAACTGGCTTTTTAATACACTCAGCGGTCCAAGGCAATAGCCCATAAGGCGAAGCCTAGACGGCGTAGCCTACATGGAATAGAACAGATGTGTTTATTGCCGCTACGCTCGCTGCAGGAACGCGCCCCAGCGTGCACGCGCACATTGCACACACGAGCAGCAGAGCTATGAGAGCAGCAGACAGCGAATTCAGTCAGAGTAGAAAGTAGAGGCGCAAGCAGCACTGTGTGTGTTTGTATGTGTGTGTGTGTGTGTGTGTGTGTGTGTGTGTGTGTGTGTGTGTGTGTGTGTGTGTGCGCGCGGCTGTGTCTGCGCGTGGCTGTGTCTGTGAGCGTGTCTGAAGGCTACCGAGGGGGCGGGCCCGAGCCTGGAGCTCTGTATAAAGACCCCTCTCTCTTATTCAGGAAACGGAAGTTTACGGAAATCCAACCGACGAAGGGACGACATGACGAAGAGACGACGTGGACACGTTAGCCTCTCTGGAGACGAAGAACAAGACGTTTTAAATCAGAGAGCCGGGACAGAAACATTCCAAGGTGGGTCCAACACATTGAACCTCTAATCCTCATTGTTGCCGTCCTGTCCTTAGGGCGCCATGTTGTACTGTAGCGTTAGCCCCACACGGGTCTGAAGAGTTGAAGAGAGAGGAGAGACACAGAGGGAAGGAAAGAGGGAGGGAGAGATTGAGAGGAGGGTAAGAGAATGAGAGAAGGAGGGGGAGAGAGCGAAGGAGAGTAAGGAGAATGTACCTATTCTACTGAATACATATTGTACTGAGAATGTACCTATTCTACTAAATTCATATTGTAGAGAATGTACCTATTCTACTGAATACATATTGTACTGAGAAGGTACCTATTCTACTGAATACAAATGGTAATAAAGGTTTAATAGAAGTATTATTATAATTAGGCTTATATAGTTATAGGAACCAACAAATAATAAAGAATAAAGCTGTTGAGAACTCTTCTATTAAACCTTCATTACCCTTTATAATTAGGCTTATATAGTTATAGGAACCAATGAATAATAAAGAATAAAGCTGTTGAGAACTCTTCTATTAAACCTTCATTACCCTTTATAATTAGGCTTATATAGTTATAGGAACCAACGAATAATAAAGAATAAAGCTGTTGAGAACTCTTCTATTAAACCTTCATTACCCTTTATAATCAGGCTTATATAGTTATAGGAACCAACGAATTATAAAGAATAAAGCTGTTGAGAACTCTTCTATTAAAACGTCACTACCCTTTATAATTAGCCGTATATAGTTATAAGAACCAACAAATAATAAATAAAGCTGTTGAGAACTCTAGCCATAGTCTTGGTGCATGGCAATGCGTCTCATACACAGAACACACAGATTATTGTATTTTTATAGGTCTATATTCCTAGTTTGAGAGACAACTTATCGCTCTGGAAAGCAACCAGGGTTTTCTTTCTGCATTATGTGATTATTCTAGTAACGTTGACTAAAGAGCATAGGTTACTAAGTTTAAGATCATAGAAGACATACTAAGACAGAACAAGATAAGTGTTAATGGTGGTAATGATAAGAATTGTAGGTTATATAATTATATCGAATAATGAGCACTGTCAATAACCTCCTATTTATAACACTCTACTTTTATATATAACAAGTATATATTTAAAGTAATAATAACTCAAGTAGAAGTAAAAGTAGTCATCAGATAATGACTTGAGGAAGAGTAAGAAAGTATCTAGTGAAAAGACTACTCAAGTACTGAGTTACTTCATACCAAATGATTTATTGTTGTAATAAGCAGAGCAAGATGAACGCAACTAGACAAATATTACATTGTATATGCTTGTCCAATAAACATTAACAACGTATAAAATAGCATGTATCCCTTCAAATAAAACAACGCACACATTAAATCTTTACAAAATAAGGAAATAAGGAAAATACAGCCACAATAAATCTCTCTCTGGCTCCATTTTTAATTCACAAACAGACTTGAGTAAAAGCAAACAGTATGTTACATTAAAAAATGTAAAAGATTATTGAAGTAAATGAAAGAAAATATAACTTTTTCGTGTAATTATGTGTGTGTACTATGTGCGTGTACTATGTGTGTTCGTGTGTGTACTATGTATGTGTGTGCTATGTGTGTTTGTGTGTGTACTATGTGTGTGTGTGTGTGTACTATGTGTGTGTGTGATATGTGTGTGTGTACTATGTGTGTGTGTACTATGTGTGTGTGTGCTATGTGTGTGTGTGCTATGTGTGTGTGTACTATGTGTGTGTGTACTATGTGTGTGTGCTATGTGTGTGTGTGTGTGAACTATGTGTGTGAACTATGTGTGTGTGTACTATGTGTGTGTGTGTGTACTATGTGTGTGTGTGTGTGTACTATGTGTGTGTGTGATATGTGTGTGTGTACTATGTGTGTGTGTACTATGTGTGTGTGAAAAAAAAGAAACACGCACACGGCCCGCCCGCCGCTTTTCTTTTTTTCTACAACCGACACAGAGACACTGAGGCTTCTGAATCCCCCCAGATCCCAAACCCAGGGTGGAGGTCCTCCTGGGTGAAGGTGGACTGGAAGGTGTGGATGTGTGTCAGTGTGTCTGAGGACCCTCCTACTTCTGGGGACACTCTGTAGAAGGACAGAGTGCCAGCAGGCCGGTCCAGATACACTCCTACTCTGTTAGAGCCAGGGGGGGGGAGACGTATGTCTGTATCTCTACCATTGTACCGGGCAGAGTAACCACCATCATCACAATGAAGACTCCAGGACTTGTTGTTCATTCCAAGCCAGCTGTCAACACCCCTTCCTCTCCTTGTGATTCCTCTGTATGTCACTCCTATAACAACAGGTCCTTCCCACTCTACCTCCCAGTAACAGCAGCCAGTCAGAGCCTCTCTACACAACACCTGGATCCAGAAGTCAAATCTGTCTGGGTGATCAGGATACGACTGCTCC
This sequence comes from Lota lota, assembly GCA_026745465.1. Lineage (NCBI taxonomy): Eukaryota > Metazoa > Chordata > Actinopteri > Gadiformes > Lotidae > Lota > Lota lota. The sequence continues at coordinate 67,660 of JACYXH010000565.1, read as the reverse complement.
TCTCTAACCAGCGTCACCTTTCTGTTGTCCTCAGACAGAGAGAGTTGTCTGTGGGCTGTGTTTGGGTCCAGTGTGAGTTCACAGACATCTGACGGGAGAACAAGACATGATTAGCTGCTGAACCATTCTTCATCATCATCGTCATCATTTTCACTAGTACTGTTGTCTTGCATACTTCTTATTCCTGTCCTTTTTCATGTGCAATCTACTCTACAAACATTACCATAGAAAGAATAAATAATATACTATGATAGGTAATATAGTGGACTAGTGTGCTATAGCTTTATAAAAAGTTGTTAAAATATAAAATATTGTTTTTAAGATAAATTCAAATTAATAGCAAATCCCGTGCGTGTGAGTGGCTGTCCCAGTCAAAACATTGAAACCTATAAAAATGTATAGACTGCATCTACTCCTGCATTATACACTACATACACATATTGTACATCAACATGTCCAGCATGATGAGCTGATTACTCCTATGGAATATCCAAGCAATAGTCTACATATTTTTGACGATATTAGACTTTGAAAGGTTCCAATACACATCCACTGTAATCCACCTGTGTAAACAACAGACTGAACAAGCTGAGCTCACATACAGGCTGGAAATTAACTGTTGGAACCATAGAACTGGCTCATACATACTATATATACATAGACATGTACTCATACATACTATATATACATAGACATGTACTCATACACACTATATATACATAGACATGTACTCATACATACTATATATACATAGACATGTACTCATACATACACGTACATACTATATATACATAGACATGTACTCATACATACTATATATACATAGACATGTACTCATACATACTATATATACATAGACATGTACTCATACATACTACATATACATAGACATGTACTCATACATACTACCAGAGGTGGGTAGAGTAGCCAAAAAATTTACTCAAGTAAAAGTACTGTTACTTCAGAATAATATGACTCAAGTAAAAGTAAAAAGTAGTCATCCAAATAATTACTTGAGTAAGAGTAAAAAAGTACTTGGTGAAAAAACTACTCAAGTACTGAGTAACTGTTGAGTAACATCTGATTTATTTTCAACAATCAAACAGACAAAAATAATACAAAATAATCATTAGGCAAATTATAGTTAATCCAATCAATAAAATAAATTTTAATAAATAAATAAATTACAAAATAGCTTAAATTCAAATAATTCAGGTAAATTCAAAAATACAATAAATGAATTAATAACAAATACTAAATAAATAAGCACAAGTAACACAAATTTCCAAACCTTTATACTTTTTTTTACCAGGCAGAACTAGAACGAGGCAGCCCATAAACTCTCATAAACTGTGTGTGTGTGTGTGTCTCCACAGTGACAGAACAACAGAAGGAAACACACACTCATTTCATACCAGGCATGCTGAACAGAAAAAGCACCTAAAAACTCCCACAGATAGACAACAGATCTGGCAATATTCTAACCTTTAGGCTGACACTGGCCCTTTACATAGCGGAGTCAACACTCCAGGAACTCTTTGGCACAGTAACATGAGAACCCTTTTATATTGAAGGCCCCACTGGGTGTGTGTGTGTGTGTGTGTGTGTGTGTGTGTGTGTGTGTGTGCGTCAAAACATGCAGAAACAAACTATTTCACCAAAGAATCACTCAGTGATGTCACTATTAAGCTTCAACAGTAGCTGGCTCTCAAGGTTCTTGCTGTGAAGCTGTGATCGTTTAGCAGTGAACAGGAGTCCTGCATGACTGAAAAGTCTCTCACAGGCTGCAGATGCAGGAAGACCTGTGTTGACTTTGAGTGACAGCTTCTTGATGCGAGGAAAGGTGTGGAGTAGATCCATACCCGCAGGGGACAGACATGAAAGGTACCTCTCCAGGACTCCTACTTGTGATTTTCCCAAATCCATAGATGCAAAGAAGTCGTCTTCATCAGAGAGGCCGCTGTTTGCGCTGGTGACATCATACAAGTCGGTGTGGAGGTGATTTCTGATGTGGTCAAGGCCTGTGGGTTTTAAGGGAAGATAAATTGTTTTTCAAACGAATTAAGTCTGCACATTATTCTTACCCTTCTACTGTATAGGCTGTCAAGCTGCTGATGTTTGACATTAAAAGCTACCTGAGCTTCTAATTATATTGCCACCCTGTGGTTTGTCACTGACACACTATAATCCTAAATGACAGTAACATTATACAGAGTTATATAGGTCAATGTCTACTGGTTCACATTTGAATTGATAAACAAGTATATTTACCAGCATTTAAGATGTTCTCCTCTGTGGTCCAGGATGATCTGAATCTTGGTAGGATTATTGCTGCTGCAATCAGCTCAGCCTCTTTCATGACGTCTCCAAAACGTTTCTGGATCCCTTGCTGCAGGGTGTGAACAAGAGGTGTACACGTTTTGCAAGTTGACTCCAACCTTTTCAGGTTGTCCCACAACTGGTAAAGTGTTGGCAGCAGGAGGCCCATATGCACAGATGATTCCCCTTGGAGGATATTAAGGGCCATGGCAACAGGCTTCATCACAGCAGCATACTCGACCAAAAACCCCATTTCAGCTGGATTGAACCTATAAAAGATGTAACGATAAGAAAATTACTTTGTCTTTATTTATGGTACAATGTCTTTATTATGCATTGTAGATGTTTAATACACAAATAAATATAAATAAATTAGTTAAATTATTTAATTGAAGTCATCCACAATTGTCACACCACCATGCAAAGAAAACTTAGTTACTTGAGACAAGTGGATTCACCCATTAATCAGCAAGGCTTATTTATTTTTATTATTCTTTAAAAACAAAGTATAAATTTTGTCAACTTACATCTTTATCTTTAATGCTGTGCAGACATTGCGAATTGCTTGTTCTCCTTGCTCTCGGTGAATGCGCACAATCCTTTCTACAGCGAGGAACAGGGAGCTCCAGCGTGTCTGATTGGGTCGGAGAAACTGCAGCTTGCATTCACGTTCCACTGTTTCATGAGCCATGGTTGACCTGCTGGTTTTATTCCAAAGAGCATGACATTTTGCAAAAGCAGACCGAGACAGCCTCTTGTAGGTTTCGTTTGCAGCTCCTCCTGCAGCAGTGGCATCAACTGTGGATATAAGATTGAGGAGATGGCATGCACACTTTTGGTGCCTTGGAAGTTGGTACTCAAGGCCTGTGTTGTCATCCAGAATAGCGGACACATCTTGATACTCCACCTCTGACTCACTCTGATCTTCTGTTGCATCATCAAGGGTGGAGTCACTCTCCTCTTGTACATTGATGGCTTCCTCCTCTTTCTCCTCACCATATAATCGAAAGGCCTTCAGGAAGTTTGAGCCACTGTCTGTTGTCGTCCTGGTCACTTTTTCCCTGATGTGGTACTCAGAATGTATTTCCTCTAATGCAGCAGCAAGGACATCAAACGTGTGCGAGCCTTTGACAGGTCTACAAGCCAATGCAGCGGAGTGCCTCTCCAGTGAGGTGTTGTCTATCCAGTGACAGGTGACACCTAAGTAGCTACGTTGTCTGGCAGACCAGCAGTCTGTTGTGGTAGCAACATAGTTCACAGCACTCAGCTTTTTGATGATTATGCTCTTCTTCTGTTTTGCAGCTTCTTGTATTCTTGTGCATAACGTTTTCCTTGTCATTACTGTATGAGGTTGCAAGGTTTCTATCAAGGTCTTGAAGGATGGCGTCTCAACCACAGAAAATGGTTGGTGGGCCTCACATACAAAATTTAGCACCAGCTTGTCAAGTGTTGCTTGTGTTACCCGCCCTGGGGCAGCGAATGCTGTGATTTTTTCATTTTTCACAAGAGTATCACTGGAAGAGGAGGTCTTACGCTTTCTGTGGTTCTCTAGTAAGTCTGTGTACTTTGCCAGTTTGTTGGGGTCTCCTTCCTTGTTTGTTTGTTTCCTCAAGTTAGACGTTGAGTTCTTGAATGCTGAAATGTCTTTTTGTTTTGGTAGACACAGAAGACACCGCATAATGCAGCTGCTCTTTCGCACGTTTACTAAGGCAAACATGCTTTCAATATGAGGCCAGGGGTGCGGGTGTTCCTCCTCGTCTGTGTCTGCATTGCCGACGGCTAATTCTGACATTTTTGTGTTGCTACGACTGTAAAGCTAACCCGTCCCGCCACTAAGCTTGAGTTTGGTAACGTGACGAGACAGCACAACTACGTTTGATTGGTGAAACACAGTCACGTGGTAGAGCCTTAGCGGAAGTCTCTCTCTGTCAAAATAAAATATTAAAATAAGGCGTACGCGGGGGGATAAAGACAATGACGCGTAGAATACCAAAAAGGTAAAAAGAAAAGTAACGAGCTCATTGTAGCCTAATGTAGCGGAGTAAGAGTACCGTTTCTTCTTCACAAATCTACTCAAGTAAAAGTAAAAAGTATAGTGATTTAAAACTACTCCTAGGAGTATAATCTTTTCAAAAACTTACTCAAGTAAATTTAACGGAGTAAATGTAGCGCGTTACTACCCACCTCTGAACGCCACTACTACTCTGATCCATACTGCTTATCCAGCCGCTACTTTAACGCTACTCTTATCGCTTATTTTAGAAGAAGACAAGTTAAGAACAAGACATCTTTCTTCAACAGCAACACCGTACACAGGTTTTGAATATATAACTATAATAGACTCTATACTATTGAGAGAATTGAAATGTGATACAAACAAAAAGAAATCAATAAACAAGAGAAAAGAAAAGACAGTGGCATAGAGCAACAGGGATGGGGTCTGCATGCAGCTGGGCCTCAAAAAGGCCTGAAGCCTTATCTGAACAGTTCTTCTGAAGGAAGATCTGCTTTTTTTCCTTTCCTGGTAATCATTCTGGATGAACGATCACCAGGAAGTAAATCTATTCCCTTTGTTCCTCAAATACCGCTTGCAGCGCCGGAGCTCATCGATACTTAGATTAGATTACACTTTATATACTACGGTGTGTAATAGTATCATGGGGCCACCCCCAGGGGCCCCGGTTAACTCCCGGTTTCGGGACCCATCCCTACTCACGCATGCGTCCTCCTCGTGAAGAACGCCCTGATGCTTTAACACCAAACTAACTTTGTTAAAGTCCTGTGTTGGCCTCGCCTGGTCGGGTTCAACCAAAGCGAAAGCGCACAGAGCGCGGCCCCGCGCTCCAAACAGCACGCCGAGCACTGAGCACGCGCTGGTGGAATCCGACGTGGCGACACAATAGAGCACGTGAAGGTTGGTTTCGCTAAGCATCAACATCACGTGTTCATACGGAGCGCAGGCGACCCGTGTGGGGCTAACGCTACAGTACAACATGGCGCCCTGTGGACAGGACGGCAATAATGAGGATTAGAGGTTCAATGTGTTGGACCCACCTTGGAATGTTTCTGTCCCGGCTCTCCGCTTTAAAACGTCTTGTTCTTCGTCTCCGGAGAGACTAACGAGTCCATGTTGTCTCTTCGTCATGTCGTCCCTTCGTCGGTTGGATTTCCGTAAACTTCCGTTTCCTGAACAAGAGAGGGCTCTTTATACAGAGCTCCAGGCTCGGGCCCGCCCCCTCGGTACTTCCGGTTCGAGTTTGGAGAAGCGGCACTAGGAGCAGGGCTGCTGTTTCAACTGTGTATTTTGGAGTCCTCCTTTAGTTAGATTTGTTTCTTTGATCTGAACAGCATCCACATGGCACCTTTTTCCCCTTTGTAGTTCGCCTCCTCTATGTGTGTGTGTGGTTGGTTATCCAATTTCCTTGTTAATAAATAGCATTGCCAAAAAGACCTGGTTTTATGTTGCCTCCCCTTTCCCTAGCGAGCTGGGACGTAACACATTAGATGTTGAAGTCATCCCAACACATTTCAATTGTTTTTGGCTTTGTCTCGCTTGATGTCTATATATTATGTGAATAAATAAGTAGGCCCACTACATTTACAATGGTTAAAATAGCGAGTACAAAACAGAAATAATAAGCATTAACCAACACTTAACTGTTAAAACAAAATACCCTTTTGAAATTAATGAAATAATAAAACAGTCACAGAAATACCAGTTCGGTTTAGAATTTATTGTCGTCTCGCCTTTACACCAAATTACAGAAAACTATCAATGCATCAATGAAAGTATCAAAACTATTGAATAAAAACAGTTACATTTACAATCAATCAACATCACACATTTTAACTTTGTAGAACCTGCTCAGTTAACCCTATGAAAGATCTTAAAAGACACTTCCTCTCATTGTACATCCATAGGTCCAGATGCATGTATTCCAAATGTACATCCAGATAACTGGTCATCATCAACAAACGTTTCATCAAGAATTATAACCTGCATGTAAATCTCAGTCAGTCGGTCTACGTGTGTGGCTACAACCGACACAGAGACACTGAGGCACCATCCTTGTATATCCCAATCCCAAGATAGAGGTCCTCCTGGGTGAAGGTGGCCTGGAAGGTGTGGATGTGTTTCAGTGTGTCTGAGGACCCTCCTACATCTGGGGACACTCTGTAGAAGGACAGAGTGCCATTAGGCCTGTCCAGATACACTCCTACTCTTTTAGAAGGAGGAGACGCAGGACTGTTCTAATACCGTTGTGCCAGGCAGTGTAACCACCATCATGACAATAAAGACTCCAGGAATTGTGATTCCTTCCAAGCCTGCTTTCACCAGCACTTCCTCTTCTTGAGATTCCTCTGTATGTCACGCCTATCTCAACACGTTCTATCCTCTGTACCTCCCAGTAACAGCAGCCAGTCAGAGCCTCTCTACACAACAACTGTGGACAAGAGTAAAATCTCTCTGGGTGATCAGGATAAGACTGCTCCTCTCTAACCCACTTCACCTTTCTGTTGTCCTCAGACAGAGAGAGTTGTCTGTGGGCTGTGTTTGGGTCCAGTGTGAGTTCACAGGCATCTGACGGGGGGGAAAAAATATATGATTAGAATAATTACCATTATTATACACACTTTAACTTTTAAAAAGGTTCCAATACAGACTTTGTAATACACCTTCAAAGAGACACCTATACGTACCCATAAGTATACATACGTACAATTTCAAATAAGGATTTTTCCCCCTAGTTCTACTAAAGACCATCACCACTAATAGTAGTAGTTTAAATCCAACATGAAAAAAATGCATCGTTATAATCATTTAATAAATATGTTATGTTATGTCTAATATGATAGTAATAATTAAATTAATAAAGATTATATATCACCACAAATTATAGTAATTAATACATTCATAATAATAAATAGGCCTAGTAAGAATGATGATAATAAAACAGTAGTCTAGAGTGCAATTTAAAATACACACAATAAAAACATTTTTTAAAGTTTGTATCATGATTGATTTTGTCCAATCATAACAACCACGCTACTATTTATCATAATTAATAAATAACACTAAGAATACCTATTGTTTTACGGACTTCACCTACTGCTGTGTGGATGGACTTTCCATCTAAACAGTTGGTGTGTGTTGTGATCAATCAAACGGATAAGACACTTACACTTCTTTAGAGTTGATTTCAGGACAGGCAGAGTCTTCAAATCCATGTTCAGTGTCTCCTCCAGCTGATCAGCTTTGTAAAATCTTCCTGAGGAGAAGCTCTGCCTCGTGAGAACACATATACATTGTGTAAATCTCTTAGGGTTGTCTGGGAGTTTCTTCACTACATCTCCATCATGTACTTGTTTCCCATCCTCAGACAGGATGAGACAGGGATGAGCTGTATCAGGATCCAGAGTCACACCTACTTCATACTGCTGGACCCTCTTCAGTTCAGCATCATCACGCAGCTTCTTCATCTCCATGTTCAGTGTCTCCTCCAGCTGATCCAGGGATCTCCTCAAGGTCCCTACGTATGACCGAGGACGGACTTCCACTGTCGTCCAGTCCCTGGTGGGTGGAGGATTCTTCAGGGATCTGAAGGTCTGGAGGAAGTGGAGGTGGTCTTCAGTCTGTGAGAGCTGCTTCATCTCTGAGCTTCTATTGGTCAGATCTTCTATTTCCTGCTCCAGCTCTTTGAAGAGGTCTTCAGCCTCTTTCTCTGTGGATTGCAGTCTCTCTTTAACCGTTTGGTTGAAATCATCCTGCCACTTTTCAATAGAGCGCTTCAGAGCTGTGAAGACCTGCACACCATCAGCTATCTCTCTGTCTGCGTCTGCTTTGCTGCGGTCCACTGTGTCTTTAATCTCCTGAATCTTTAGTTGTCTCTCCTGGATCATCTGCTGAACTTCAGACTCTACCTTCCCCAGCTGAGCCGTCTTCACTTCATATTCCTCCTTTAGAGGTACAACAGGATGGGACTTGTGGTTCGATGTCTCTTCAGGCCTGCGACTCTCTGATGTTGTCATGAATCCTGCACTTTGAGCCTGTTTTGCCATTGTTTCTTTATTTTTCTCTACCTGAAGTCCAAACTTCCTGAGTTTTCCTGAACACATCTCGGCTGATTTCCAACTACGTTCACCTGCTGCAATCTGCACTATTTAAGCCAGGACCAGACATCCATTCCTGCCTGCCTGTCTGTCCACTTCACTGCAGCATCGTGGAATCAGCACAAAGACCTCCAGCCTTCCAGCCTCACCCACCCCCGACCAACATTCAGAATTCAGCTTCCAAATAAACATTCACTTTGTTAATTCCAACTTACCTCGTCTTGGTCTGCTTCTGGGTTCCTGTACTAGACAAATCGTGACAGAACGATCCGGCCAAGATGAACCCAGCGGATCTGGACGCTGTTCGCCATGCCATTTCCCAGCAAGGAGTTATGTTGGGACAGCACGGTGTGGCACTACAGGAGATAACGAGCGCAATTCAAGATCTAACTACTAGTCTTACCACTGTCCAGGCTCAGCTCAGTGCTCTAGCTATTTCTTCACCACCTGTTTCTCCACCCTCGCCTGCTGTCCCAGAGACTGCGTCATTCCGAGAGCCCAAAGTTCCGACACCGGATAAGTATGAGGGGGATTTGGGAGGATGTCGATCCTTTCTCATGCAATGTGACTTGGTTTTTGACTTACAACCCTACTCATTTGCTTCTGATAAGGCTAGGATTGCCTTTGTTATGGAACTGCTGCGGGGAAAGCCTCTGGAGTGGGCATCTGCCCTGTGGGAACGACAGGACTCCTACTTATCGTCGTACCACGAGTTCTCAGCCGTGATGAGGAAACTGTTTGATCATCCCGTCCGAGGAAAGGACGCATCGAAGCGGTTGTGCTCTCTGCGCCAGGGGTCACGCAGCGTAGCAGATTTCGTGATTGAATTTAGAACATTGGCAGGGGAGAGTGGGTGGAACGAGGAACTGCACTCACACACAGGGAAGATTCTAACACCACTACTACTCTGATCCATACTGCTTATCCAGCCGCTGCTTTAACGCTACTCTTATCGCTTCTTTTAGAAGAAGACAAGTTAAGAACAAGACATCTTTCTTCAACAGCAACACCGTACACAGGTTTTGAATATATAACTATTATAGACTCTATACTATTGAGATAATTGAAATGTGATACAAACAAAAAGAAATCAATAAACAAGAGAAAAGAAAAGACAGTGGCATAGAGCAACAGGGATGGGGTCTGCATGCAGCTGGGCCTCAAAAAGGCCTGAAGCCTTATCTGAACAGTTCTTCTGAAGGAAGATCTGCTTTTTTTCCTTTCCTGGTAATCATTCTGGATGAACGATCACCAGGAAGTAAATCTATTTCATTTGTTCCTCAAATACCACTTGCAGCGCCGGGTACGTCGGAGCTCATCGATACTTAGATTAGATTACACTTTATATACTACGGTGTGTATCATGGGGCCACCCCCAGGGGCCCCGGTTAACACCCGGTTTCGGGACCCATCCCTACTCACGCATGCGTCCTCCTCGTGAAGAACGCCCTGATGCTTTAACACCAAACTAACTTTGTTAAAGTCCCGTGTTGGCCTCGCCTGCTCGGGTTCAACCAAAGCGCACAGAGCGCGGCCCCGCGTGCCTGCGCCGCGCTCCAAACAGGACGCCGAGCACCGAGCACGCGCTGGTGGAATCCGACGAGGCGACACAATAGAGCACGTGAAGGTTGGTTTCGCTAAGCATCAACATCACGTGTTCACACGGAGCGCAGGAGACCCGTGTGGGGTTAACGCTATGGTACAACATGGCGCCCTAAGGACAGGACGGTAACAATGAGGATTAGAGGTTCAATGTGTTGGACCCACCTTGGAATGTTTCTGTCCCGGCTCTCTGCTTTAAAACGTCTTGTTCTTCGTCTCCGGAGAGGCTAACGCGTCCACGTCGTCTCTTCGTCATGTCGTCCCTTTGTCGGTTGGATTTACGTAAACTTCCGTTTCCTGAACAAGAGAGAGGGCTCTTTATACAGAGCTCCAGGCTCGGGCCCGCCCCCTCGGTACTTCCGGTTCGAGTTTGGAGAAGGAAGTGACGTTTGAAACGGTGTACTCCGATAGAGACGATACGATCATCCCACACACATCCAACAACGATAGGTTGCACCAGGTCCTTTTAACACCAGAAACGGAAAGAATAAACCTTGCGGAAAAAAACGGAGAACTAATTCTAATTAACCAGCATATGAAATAAATAAACTACGGATATCCATTAGTCTTAGCCTCTTATTCGAGCCAGCCACCAGTCATTTAATTTGCAGTCCAGTCCAAGTGTAAACTAGTGGAGCGAATGGCAGGTCGCGGTGGAGGGCCTTTATGAGAAATGGCTTGGAATGGAATGGAAATGGAAATGGAAAATCTATTTTACATTCACAAATGTAGATATGTTTACCTTTGACATGTGAACAGATGTTATGTGTATGTACGACAATAATTAACACAATCCTAGATGAGCTAGAAAGGAGAGCAGAGGTAAGAGAGAGGAGGAAGAGAAGAGAGGATGGAGAGGAGATGAGAGCTGACAAGACAAAGTCACGGTACTCACACACACGGGGAGAATCTTTACACGTAGTCACTGTGACCTTTGTGTAAGTGTGTAGTACATGTTGGGTTGTATGGTGGAGATTAAGTCATTTACTGGTTCATCAACTACAAACTTTTGCAATTCTACAGTGATTTTAAATGTTCCATCAATCTTGAAAAGACGAAAATAGGGGTTTTAGGCAAACTATTTTTCTTTACTACAGAAATCCACAGAGAAAGAAGCTGAAGACCTCCTCAAAAGGCTGGAGCAGGAAATAGAAGATCTGACCAATAGAAGCTCAGAGGTGAAGCAGCTCTCAAACACTGAAGACCACCTCCACTTCCTCCAGACCTTCAGATCCCTGAAGAGTCCTCCACCCACCAGGGACTGGACAACGGTGGAGGTCCGTCCTCCGTCGTACATAGGGACCTTGAGGAGATCCCTGGATCAGCTGGAGGAGACACTGAACATGGAGATGAAGAAGGTGCCTGACCTGAGATCAGCTCTAAAGAAGTGTAAGTGTCGGTTTACTTTGATTCATCTCAGGCTTGTCCAATATCCGGTGTCACTGGGATGATACGGTGCTCAAGCCCACACCGCCATCATTACCGCCACACTGTCTATACCACAATTTTGTAAGATTCTTTTTAAAGAGCAACTGAACCCAAAATTCATGCCATGTTATCACTGTTACTAAAAGAGGACCAATCTTCTAGAGAAAACATGAACAAAATCCTGTGTTTTATGTCTCCCCAAAACACTGTGAATGTTCCACTCTGCTCCGAACGCAGGTGGCGTTCTTTAGTGACGTGGAGACACAGAACACGGTCGAAGGCCAAATCAAATATTTATTTTGTTAGCTGTGACGGAGAGGGGGTGAGGAGCAAAATGAAACATGAATGTCTTCCCAATCAGGATCTTAGTATTGAACTTGATTCCTTTTCTTGGGTTTCCTCTGCTTGTAGCCTCCCCATTCTCTCGCCCTACAAACCTCATGAGGATATCCCAGGATCAGCTGGAGGAGACACTGAACATGGAGATGAAGAAGGTGCCTGACCTGAGATCAGCTCTAAAGAAGTGTAAGTGTTTAGTTTGATTTAGGGCTTTCAAATTTACATTAAGTAATCTTAAAATATGAATATGAATATTTTCGAATTTGTTCTAATAGTTTTTTATTAGAACAAAATTAGACATCTAACTAGAAAATGCATTTCCTGAAGAAAATGTGGTGAGTGCTGCAGTTTAAAGTGAGGTTGAAAACATGTTTAATAAAGCTGACATATGGGAAATTTCAATAGCTGAACTTAAGTGTAAATATTTGAACAAAGTTTAAAATCTGAATGGAGAAAGCGTAATAATGTAAACATACAAACCATTAAAAACGAATCAAATAGTTGGAAAATATCGAAAAATCGTCAAACAAATAGCTAAACTAAAGTGATGAAGCTTGAAATGTTTGAATAGAGTCAATATAACATTCAGGTAAGTGTAGAAGAATAGTGTGTGTGAGTGTGGGTGTGGGTATTGGTGTGGGTTTGGGTGTGCGTGTGTGTGTGCTTGCTGCTTGTGTGTGCATCGTCACTAGATTTAATTATTATGGCCAAGTCATAAAAGTAGGCTCTAAATGACACATGACCCTGGATTATCTGTTAATGGTGGTTTAATGTGATCACACATGACTTGATAACAACACATGATGCTGTCATTTGTGATTGTAACTAACTAAAGTGGAGTGTTATTTACGTTATTCTTTCACATGTAGTTTGTCGAGGTTAGGTCACAGACTGATAAGGCTTACACTGTTGGAGTCTGTGGAGTCTTGGTCTAACCCTAGCTTTCATAGGAAATACGTTTCTGTAGAAAGCATGACATGAAAAAACTAATTGTGATATTAATGAGGGTCCCCACACATAAACGCCTGATCCTCAACAAGCCTATTTCCAATCATTTACCATTGTAGCGCCAGTGAAACATGAAATACCGTAACAGTTTAAGCTTTACATTGTGTTTCTAGATTACTTATTGACGTTGTAAGGCTCCGCGATGTCCGAAATGTTTAGCTTTTGTGATAGCCACCTTGGGCTAGAGTGGGGTGGACGTCATCACGCTCAACGGAAGTCAAGGAGACCAACTGAAAATATACTAAGCATGTTTAAAACTGTTGAATCTCAACAAGTATAAATGGTATAGAGAATCTGTTTAAAGATCAAAGCGTAATGATTAAGTAAAATGTTTAAATGAAGATTAAAGGTAAGAAATTTGCAGAGTTGCGAAGTCTGAAGTAGTTGAAGTCTCAGAGAATGGGCGTTGACTTCTATTATAAAAGTGATCTTTTAAAATATAAATATTAGTTAAAAAGTATAAAAGAGAAAAGAAATTCCAAGCAAAGATGAACATTTTAAAATTGGAATGGAGTCTCTAGGTGAAAACATTTGTAATGAGTTAGGTTCCAAATTTTGTTGAGAATAATAATATAGCCTAATAATAACAATAATATGTAGTAGGGCTGTACCATATATGGTTTCAGCATTGTCATTGTGATGTGCGCATGCAGAATAGTCACATGGCAGCACCATGTGATCTCTGACAGTTTCACTGCTAGATGCAAAAGGAAAACTCACAGTTCTCATTTTCCATGACTAATCTAGAAGGAGGCCTAAACAAATGGTATACACTATTGCTTCTAAGAAAACATAGCAGACTAGTCCACTATAGTACCTATCATATTATATATTTGTTGTCACTCTACGTTGTTGTTTGTACTAGTGGATGGAAAGCAAAATAGGATAGAAGTAGGAACTAGACATCATACAATTCCTGAAGAAATTGTACTTGCACTGCCACTACATGCTTATGTGTGTGTGTATATTCATATGTTTGTTTATGTAGATGTAGGTATGTTTACGTACTTGTATGTTTACATATGTGTAGGTATTTGTACATATGTAAACATACGCATCTGTATGTTTACATATGTATGAGTGTGTACACGTATGTAAATGTCCTTATGTATATGTACGTGTACGCATGTGTTTGTATGTGTATGTATGTTTGTGAATGTATCAGTGTGTATGCGTATGTTTACTATGTATGTGTACGTATTTGTACATATGTATGAGTATGTACGTATGAATATGTATGTATGAGCATGTACAGTATATGTATGTTTAGCTATGTGCATGTATGTATACGTATGTTTAGCTATGTGCATGTATGTATACGTATGTATGTGTACTTATGTTTATGTGTGTGTGTCGTAGGGTAATGTGCCTTTTGGTCCAATTGAGGTTAAGCCACACGTTGAAGTTCAATGTAGATATTTATTACAAACTATACGAGAACAAACAAGAACGCAGACAGGAACTAACATAACACATACATAAATGTCAAGCGTGACCTACATCAATGATGGCTCTCGCAACCATCACCAACCATCTCTCCTCTACTAATGAAGCCATCCAGGCTTAAATAGCAGTAGCAGTTGGTTAGCTCCACCTCTAAGCTAAACCAAGTGATTATAAATCAATTAAACCCTCACATAAATTTTAACCAGCCATAATACCAAAACAAAAGTATATTACTATCCTAAACATAATACAAACACAGCACAACTTAATCCATATATTTTACCCACACATATAATAGGTATTTTAAGAATACCTAAAAATACCCCTCACCATTTACCGCGATGGCCTGACCCAGCGCGATCCCGTGACATAAACTGCGGAAGTGAATGCAAACTTGCCCTTAATGCAGGAGAACTGTGGTGAGTATGAGTGATGTGGTTTTACAAACAGACAGGAAATACAGAAATAACATAACGTGCGCAAATGTCCATATGCTGTTAAAACTAGTCTGTCGGCTTCCATGCCGTGGCGCTTTGTAGCGCTGTACCATCGGTACAACATGTGACGATCACTTCGTCACATTACCCCCCTCCTTCAAATGTTTTCGTCCTCGAAAACACGAGACAGGTAATCAGCAGTCACATTCTGCGCCCCCGGTCTGTACTTCACCACGAAGTTGTATGGCTGAAGGGCCAAATACCACCGTGTAATGCGGTCGTTGGAGTCTTTCAGTTTGTGGAGCCACTGCAAGGCCCTGTGATCGGTCTCCATGGTGAAGCTCTTCCCCATCAGGTAGTAGCGCAGAGAGTCTAGCGCCCACTTGAGGGCAAGGCACTCCTTCTCCACAGTGGAGTACCTGCACTCTCTGGGAAACAACTTCCTGCTTAGAAACATGATCGGTTTCCGGCAACTCTCCTCCCCCTGTAACAGAACAGCCCCAAGCCCCACACCAGAGGCATCCGTCTGCACCGTAAAAGGGAGATCAAAGTCTGGCTGTTGCAATACTGGATCACTGCAAAGACAATTCCTCAAGTCCTCAAAGGCAAGCTGACACTGAGCAGTCCACTTGACCTTGTTTGGACTGTCTTTCTTAGTCAATTCGGTTAAGACGGCTGCCCTACTAGAGCAGTTAGGTATAAACCGTCTGTACCACCCAACCATCCCCAGGAAAGACCTCACCTGGGATTTAGTTTTTGGTACTGGGGTATCAGTGAGAGCACTCACCTTCCCCACCTGTGGCCTCACTGACCCACCTCCGATGACAAATCCCAGGTACTCCACCTGTGACTTGGCAAAGGAGCACTTGGAGGGATTCATGGTCAGGCCAGCATCCTTGATTCGCTGAAGAATGTCTTGGACGTGGACCAGATGATCCTCCCAAGTCTCGCTAAAGACTATGATGTCGTCCAGGTACGCCCCTGCGTAATCCCAAGCACCTTCCAACACCCCATCCATGAGGCGCTGAAACGTTGCGGGCGCCCCCTTCAGACCAAATGGCATCACCGTGTATTGGTAAAAACCAAACGGTGTTCTGAATGCCGTCAGGGGTTTTGTCTCCTCTGACAGAGGAACTTGCCAGTACCCCTTACACAGGTCCAAGGTGGTCAGATATCTGGCACAGCCCAACCTGTCCAGAAGATCGTCCACTCTGGGCATAGGGTAAGGGTCGAAAGTTGAAATGGTGTTCAACTTTCTAAAGTCATTGCAAAAACGCAGAGTACCGTCCTTTTTGGGCACAATAACAATGGGACATGACCACTCACTGTGAGATGGTTCGATGATCCCCATCTCTTTCATTGTTTCTAGCTCCTTCTTGAGCTTTGGAACCATCTGAGCTGGAATCCTGTAGCTCGGGACCCTGATCGGTCCTGGTTCCTTCAGGGTTACGTGGTGTTGAGCCAGCTGTGTGAGGCCAGGAGTCTCAGCAAACAGCCCCACCGGACAACAGCTAGCCAGCGCCTCCTGCTGGGAAACCGAGAGGTGGTGCATGTCTACCTGGACTCCAGAACCGTCAGTTGTAGGGAAAAACTGCTCATCTCCCTCGTCTTCCTCCACGACCCTCCTGGCAAACAGCACGACCGCAGGCTCCTCACGGGGAACCCACTCCTTCAGCAGGTTGATGTGGAACGTCTGCGTCTGCTTCCTCCTCTCTGGCATGATGACTTCGTACGTCACCGGCCCAGTCTTTTGACGAACCACATATGGTCCCTGCCACTTGGCCAATAGACTGCTCTCACATGTCGGCAACAATAGGAGAACCTGCTGCCCCGGCTTGAAAGAACGGTCTCTCGAAGACTTGTCATACCACCTCTTCTCGGTGGCTTGTGCAGCTTTGAGATTTTGCTGCACTTCCTCCGTCAATGTCTCCATCCTGTCCCTCATTTTTAAAATGTAGGACAAAATGTTCACCTGCTTTTCTGGCTGGTCTCCTTCCCAGGCCTCCTTCAGCACATCCAGTGGACCTCTCACCTTCCTCCCGTAGAGCAACTCGAAAGGTGAGAAGCCAGTGGATGACTGAGGAACCTCTCGGTAGGCAAACAGCAGGTATGGTAGCCACTCGTCCCAGTCTGCACCTGTGTCCAACACAAACTTCCGCAGCATAGACTTCAGGGTCTGGTTGAGGCGCTCCACAAGCCCGTCTGTCTGAGGGTGGTAAGGTGTGGTCTTAATAGCCTTGATCCCTAAATACTGGTAGACCTGCCTGAGAAACTTTGAAGTAAAGTTTGTGCCCTGGTCTGTCAGTACCTCCCTCGGGATCCCTACCCTGGTTAACAGCTGGAGAAGCGCATTAGCTACCTGCCTGGCCTTCACATTCCTAAGCGGAAATGCCTCGGGGTACCTGGTAGCATAGTCAGAGATAACCAAGATGTATCGGTTTCCTCTACGACTACGCTCTAGAGGCCCCACAATGTCCATGGCTATTCTGCTAAATGGTATATCTATAATAGGTAAAGGTATTAATGGTGCCCTGTTACCCTTCTTTCCCGGTGCTGTCAGCTGACACTGGGGACAAGACTTGCAGTACTGTATCAGCTGAACATACATGTTTGGCCAATAAAACCTCCCTGCAACCCTTTCCCATGATTTGTTCTGGCCTAGGTGACCTGCCCATGGACTAGAGTGCCCTAACTCTAGCACCTTTTCCCTGAGATCCTTTGGCACAACCAGCTGCTCCCCCTCTTCCCCATGGCGGTACAGTATGCCTTGCCTAAGCCTAAACTTGGGCCCTTCCGCATTACCACCACCATCCTCTAACAAGTCCTTGTAGAAGGAAGCAAGGGTGACATCGGCTCTCTGTAATTCCCTGATGTCTGCTGGGATTGTGACCTGCTCGCTATTCTCCAGTGAAGGTATGGGAACTGTCTCGTGCACTGGGGTCCCTTGAAACCTGTCCCTCCTTCTCTGGCTCCTTGTCTTTACTTGTTTAGTGGGGTGAGAAAATGGCAACTCATCCCACGTACTGTCCCTTGGTGCCTGTGCCTGTGCCCGAGTAACCACCATGTGACATGCTTTCTCTATATTTAACAGTTGCACTAGCCCTGGCATGTCTTTCCCCAATACCACGGGGTATGGCAAGTCCTCCAGCACTCCAACAGTAACCAGGTACTCTTGTCCCTCAACCTCCAGGTAAATGTCTGCTGTTGGATATGTTTTATTGTGACCATGAACGCAACGTGTGATGACTGTGTGTTCGTGCCTTATCTCCGATTTGGGTATTAGGTGTGCTTTGACTAACGTCTGATTGCTCCCTGTGTCAATCATAGCCTGCACCCTTTTCCCTCTGATTCCCACCCAAACCAACGACTCCCACTGGTGCTCTGGACCCTGCCTATCTATACCACACACATATGTGCTTTTAGGCTTTATCAGGGGACACTTAGGCTTAATGTGCCCAGGCTGGCCACAGTGATAACACACTAGGGGTTCTTTTGCTGGTCTAGGGCTACCACTGGGTGTTAATGGATTGCTCATGGGACCAACATCTCTGGGATGACCAACTGATCTAACTGGGTTCCTGGGATAGTTCACATACTGTCTGCCTTGACCACTCGCCTGACCACCCTCAGACCTACCCCATGGAGATGAGCTTGGTGGTTGATCCCCTCCTATCTGGTAGGATCTGAAGTGTCGACGCGCTGTGATGAAGGAGTCAGCGAGGAGTACTGCCTCTTGAGCTGTGCTGGGGTTATGTTCCCGGATCCACAGCTGAACATCCGTGTTGACCATCCGGAGGAACTGCTCCAACACGATCTTCTCCCCGATCTGCTCCTTTGTGTGAGTCTTTGGAGAAACCCACTTCTCATAGAGCTCATTTAGCCTTGTGAAAAGCTCTCTGGGGGTCTCTTCTGGTAAGACCTCCATTGCTCGGAACTTCAGTCTATAGGTCTCACTGTTAATTTCATACTTAGCCAAAATGGCTGCTTTGACCTTTTGATAGCCTAAAGTGTCCTCCATGTCCATGGCTATGTAGGCCGCTCTAGATTTTCCCGTTAACAGAGGGACCAAGTAGATTGCCCACTCTGCTATGGGACACTGGCTCACTGTAGCCATGCGTTCAAATGCCGTCAGGAAGTGTTCAATGTTCTCTTCTTCCAAGAAGCGCTGCATTTTAGGGCCTCTCCACCCAGACAGCTGGCCCTGCTGGATCCTTGGTGGACCTGGCTCTGACACCACTTCGGCGTAACCTGGATGCTGCGCTGCTCCTCCAGGACCCGCATCCGCTGCCGCTGGGGTCATCGCACGAACCGCCGCCGACTCCTGGACCATCGCTGCTGGGAACACCGCCGGGTCCGCCGCCGCCTCCCGGACCATCACCGCTGGGTCTGCTGTTGGAGCTGCTGAGACTGGGGCTGCCGCTTCCATGCGTCCACTCCTGTCCCTAGTAGCTCCCGCTTCAAATTTCTTTAACTGGTGGCCCACATAACGCCACCGCTCCTCCTGGGTCTTCTCGAACTCTCTCTGCGCCACGTCCTTCTCCTTTTGAGTCCGCATGAAGTCACGAAACATGGCTCTCAGTTCCGTGACTTCAGACTCTTCCATAGCCCCGCCTTCTGCACCTTTTTCCAGGCTGCAATCCT
This sequence comes from Lota lota, assembly GCA_026745465.1. Lineage (NCBI taxonomy): Eukaryota > Metazoa > Chordata > Actinopteri > Gadiformes > Lotidae > Lota > Lota lota. The sequence continues at coordinate 48,329 of JACYXH010000565.1, read as the reverse complement.
GCTGCTTTCTTCGACGCATGCTCATCCCTCATTGGCTACTGGTCCCGAAAACCACTGCCACCAAATGTCGTAGGGTAATGTGCCTTTTGGTCCAATTGAGGTTAAGCCACACGTTGAAGTTCAAATGGAGATATTTATTACAAACTACAGAACAAACAAGAACACAGACAGGAACTAAGATAACACATAAATAAATGTCAAGCATGACCTACATCAATGATGGCTCTCGCAACCATCACCAACCGTCCTCCCCTACTAATGAAGCCATCCAGGCTTAAATAGCAGTAGCAGTTGGTTAGCTCCACCTCTAAGCTAAACCAAGTGATTATAAATCAATTAAACCCTCACATCAATTTTAACCAGCCATAATACCAAAACAAAAGTATATTACTATCCTAAACATAATACAAACACAGCACAACTTAATCCATATATTTTACCCACACATATAATTGGTATTTTAAGAATACCTTAAAATACCCCTCACCATTTACCGCGATGGCCTGACCCAGCGCGATCCCGTGACATAAACTGCGGAAGTGAATGCAAACTTGCCCTTAATGCAGGAGAACTGTGGTGAGTATGAGTGATGTGGTTTTACAAACAGACAGGAAATACAGAAATAACATAACGTGCGCAAATGTCCATATGCTGTTAAAAATAGTCGGCTTCCATGCCGTGGCGCTTTGTAGCGCTGTACCATCGGTACAACATGTGACGATCACTTCGTCACATGCTGTATCTGGTTAAACAGCGGCCCCTGTTTTTCTACCGCTTACATACCGGGGTACGGGCTGGGTAGCTAAATAAAAAGAGTCTAAGACAAAAAAGAAAAATATTAGAACAACCCTTATAGTTATAACAGGGTATAACATCAATTATCAGCTTATTAAACATAAAACATGTTTATTAGCTTACCGCTGCTAGTAGACGCCCCCTCATTGACTTTAAAGTTAGCCAACTCCTCAGAAGATCGTTGATTCTTCCTCACATATACCGAATCAAATAAACCTACCACATAACAGGGACCCGATTTGTCACATTGTATATGCATAAATAAATAACTAATAAGTAGCAGAATATTTAGAGATGATAGCTACATACATGCGCGGTACTCCTCCTGATGCTTCTTAGCCACGCCCGTAGCATCTCCGTCACCTAACAACGAACAACTTTATCAAACAAATATAAGACAGTTACACAAAGTCATTGACCTGGTATGTCTAATGATATGACTATGTTTTAGGACATACTCACAGTAGATCAGCGGCATGTTGGCAGTTTGGGATCTCTGTTCCGTTCAAAACCCACGAGTCTTATAAAGCGTTGCCGGCCTGATCTCTTCTACACGGCATATCCTTGCGTGACGCCTTCCTATCTATAGCCCTTGTTGTCGTTTGGTTTCATTGTATGTAGATAACACTACCAGTGGTCTAAAAGGCCATGCACTGTGTTTTTCGGGATATAGTATCTGTCATCATAATATAAAAGCACCCCCCCCCCCCCCCCCCCCCACACACACACACACACACACACACAGTTAAACCTAACCATGGCCCCCCGGCCTTTCCCCCCCTTCCCTCCCACCACCCATTGCATAAAGCGGATGTTCATTACATTAGATAGGAAGTGGTTCTGAAAAATATGGCTAAAACTGGTATTTATCTACCACTTACCTGGACTTGGTACAACCCGTCTCTTATATAACTTTAATAACGTGTGTGAAGCCCGCTCACCTGGACTTGGTACAACCCGTCTCTTATATAACTTTAATAAAGTGTGTGAAGCCCGCTCACCTGGACTTGGTACAACCCGTCTCTTATATCACTTTAATAAAGTGTGTGAAGCCCGCTCACCTGGACTTGGTACAACCCGTCTCTTATATCACTTTAATAACGTGTGTGAAGCCCGCTCACCTGGACTTGGTACAACCCGTCTCTTATATCACTTTAATAACGTGTGTGAAGCCCGCTCACCTGGACTTGGTACAACCCGGCTCAAGGCGATGGCGCGGTAGAGTGACCTCAATCACACCTCAGTACAACATGCTAACCCCCACTACAACCTGTCAATCACACACCAGTACAACATGCTAACCCCCACTACAACCTGTCAATCACACACCAGTACAACATTCTAACCCTCTACCACAACCTGTCAATCACACACCAGTACAACATGCTAACCCTCTACCAAGATCTGTCAATCACACACCAGTACAACATTCTAACCCTCTACCACGACCTGTCAATCACACACCAGTACAACATGCTAACCCTCTACCACAACCTGTCAATCACACACCAGTACAACATGCTAACCCTCTAACACAACCTGTCAATCAAACACCAGTACAACATGCTAACCCTCTACCACAACCTGTCAATCACACACCAGTACAACATGCTAACCCTCTACCACAACCTGTCAATCACACACCAGTACAACATACTAACCCTCTACCACAACCTGTCAATCCCACACCAGTACAACATGCTAACCCTCTACCATGATCTGTCAATCACACACCAGTACAACATGCTAACCCTCTACCACAACCTGTCAATCACACCAGTACAACATGCTAACCCTCTACCACAACCTGTCAATCACACACCAGTACAACATGCTAACCCTCTACCACAACCTGTCAATCACACACCAGTACAACATGCTAACCCTATACCACGACCTGTCAATCACACACCAGTACAACATGTTAACCCTCAACCACGACCTGTCAATCACACCTCAGTACAACATGCTAACCCCCACCACGACCTGTCAATCACACACCAGTACAACATGCTAACACTCTACCACAACCTGTCAATCACACACCAGTACAACATGCTAACCCTCTACCACAACCTGTCAATCACACACCAGTACAACATGTTAACCCTCAACCACGACCTGTCAATCACACCTCACTACAACATGCTAACCCCCACCACAACCTGTCAATCACACACCAGTACAACAGGCTAACCCTCTACCACAACCTGTAAATCACACACCAGTACAACATGCTAACCCTCTACCACAACCTGTCAAGGAGGAGAGGAGGAGGAGAACGAGGTAGAGGAAGAGGTAGAGGAGGAGGATTAGGGAGAGGTAAACAAGGAGGTATCGATATAGGAGGAGAAGGAGGAGGCAAAGGTAGCCATATAGGAGGAGGAGGTAGAAATAAATTAGGTAGAGATAGAAGAGGTAGAGATAGAGGAGGAGGCAGATATGGAGGAGATGGAGGCAGAGGAGGAGGAGGAGGAGACCAGAGGCTAGATTCTGACTGATTTCTTCAAAAAGTCCAAAAAATGATTTTTGTTTTTGCAGTCTGCTGAATAATTTAACAGTAACTAAATAAGATTTTCTTCATGTTACCTTTGTGATTCTGTTCATAGATTTGATATATGATAACCAATCATTACATCCATTGTCCAGAATTACACACTCTACTGTAAGCATGTTCTTACAGTAAGAGTTTTAATCTATGTTGGCAAAACCCATAATTGTACTGATAATAAAAATGAGTTAGAATCAGGTTTACCTAGCTAATTCACTATTTATATATGATAGATTTACTGTATTCTATCATGGCAACAGTCTTTATATGTGCTGTTAAATTGCAGCTGTGGGACTACTGCATATTTGTTTTACTTCTTTTAAAAACCTTATCTAACATCACTTTAATAACGTCTGTGTGTATGTGAATGTGAATGTGTGTGTGTGTGTGTGTGTGTGTATGTGTGTGTGTGTGTGTGTGTGTGTGCATGCCACCTTGCCTTGGTACCTTTCTGAATACATGCCTGTAAAGGGTAGATGCAAGATAAGAAGGAACAAACACATAAGAATGCAACCCAACAAGATGACTCATTTAAGATAAATGAAGGGAGAAAATAACCCTGCCTATCAAACCCATGATAAATGATTACATTATAGATACTAAATGTTTGTTTGATTTCACTTACTAGTTCATATAACCTTTAATGCTATTAAATCATCAACAGTTGCAGTCATGTAGAACATTTTCCATTTGAGTTACAAAATAAAATATACCGTCCATTTGAATGAATGCTTCTGATTCATGAATGGCAATTGCATTTGTACACTTCTATGTCAACAAGTATTCACATGACTTCCAACTGTAAAAGAGGAGGAGGTAGAGGAGGAGGTAGAGGAGCAGGAGGAGCAGGAGGAGGAGGAGGAGCAGGAGGAGGAAGAGGTAGAGGAGGAGGAGGAGGTAGAGGAGGAGGTGGTAGATGAGGAGGTGGTAGATGAGGAGGTAGAGGAGGAGGTAGAGGAGCAGGTAGAGGAGCAGGTAGAGAAGGAGGTAGAGGAGAAGGTAGAGGAGGAGGAGGAGGAGGTAGAGGAGGAGGAGGAGGTAGAGGAGGAAGAGGAGGAAGAGGAGGTAAAGGAGGAGGTAAAGGAGGAGATAGAGGAGGAGGTAGAGGAGGAGGTAGAGGAGGAGGAGGAGGTAGAGGAGAAGAAGGTAGAGGAGGAGGTGGTAGAGGAGGAGGTAGAGGAGCAGGTAGAGGAGGAGAAGGTAGAGAAGGAGAGGGTAGAGGAGGAGACGGTAGAGGAGGAGACGGTAGATGAGGAGGAGGAGGAGGTAGAGATGGAAGTTGAGAAAATCAGAAGTGAGATCCAGACAGATTTATTTTTTACAACAAGCCTAAGAACAGATTTTTGTTTTTGCAGTCTGCTGAATTATTTAACAGTAACTAATAAAGATTTTCTTTATGTTACCTTTGTGATTCTGTTCATTGATTTGATAAATGATAACCGATCATGACATCCATTGTCCAGACTAACAGTCTACTGAAAGCATTTTCTTACAATAAGAGTTTTGATCTATTTTGGCAAAACTCATAATTGTACTGATAATAAACATGAGAAACCCTTCCAACAATGTTCAGCATGACTTGTGATGGGACCTGAGTTGTGAGTACAGCCCAAGTGGACCTCATTGACAGGACCATACTGTAAATATGCTGTTCTGTATCAAACTCAATTACAACAACAAGTGATGACAGTTCACACACCTTGCTGTGCTGTGCTGAGTTAGAATTAGGTTTACCTAGCAAATACACTATTTATATATGATATATTTACTAATTAATATCATGGCAACAGTCTTTATATTTACTGTTAAATTGCAACCAATTGTGGGACTACTGCCTATTTTCTGTCTTTTTTTAAACGTTCTCTTATATCACTTTAATAATGTTTGTGTGTGTGCGTGTGTGTGTGTGTGTGTGTGTGTGTGTGTGTGTGCGTGCCATCTTGCCTTGATACCTTTCTGAATACCTGCATGTAAAGGGTAGATACAAGATAAGAAGGTAAAAGCACATAAGAATGCAACCCAACAAGATGACTCATTGAAGAGAAATGAAGGGAGAAAATAACCCTGCCTATCAAAGGTAGAGGAGGAGGAGGAGGAGGAGGAGGAGGAGGAGGAGGAGGAGGTAGAGGAGGAATTCAGTGGTGGGATGAGGACAGATTTTTATTTTTTAAGCAAGCCTACAAACTATGATTTTTGCAGTCTGCTAAACAAATATTAATTATACAGGAACTACAGTACATCACACCGTTTCTTGTACTGTACTGAGTTAGAATGACCTAGCATACTTCACTATTTACATGATAATATATTGACTGTTTTTTATCCTGGCAACAGTCTTTATATTTACTGTTAAATTGCAGAACATTTTGGCAACCCAGTAAAGAAAAGAAAACTAAAATGTCAAATGTTTACACTATTTAATGAGTATGTAACATGTAACAAGAATGCATGAATACATTTTGAAGGAGATTTGTTTCATTTTGGCAAAAGTTGATCTGTTGCTGTGCTTTGTGTGTAGAGTTTGAGAATATGAGCTATAGTTTCAGGAAACTCATTCAAACAAATGAGAAAAAGTGTATTTGTGTCTTCATTGATTGTGTTCCTGTTGGTCCTACTGTAATGAAGGAGCTGCATCAGCGACGTGTCTCTACATGCTGGTTGAACTATCAAGTGTCTCTTTGTTTTTCTCTAAGCTTCTACACATCAAAGCTCTCTGTCTATAGTTCATATTTTAAGGAAGTTATTATTCTACATCACTGAGTGAGGTTATGGAAAGGCAGCCTATAAGAGGTTAGTCTGAGAGGAGTGTAAACTAGGAGGGGAACTGGTTCAACTGGTTGGTTCACAACATAATTTCCTTGTTATGAGTCGGACGGTTTGTGTGGCTCACTTCATTACAGCAGGAAGAAGACTAAGGTACTGTACTCAACTCTGATCCGTGATATATCATTAATATGCATAACTTTGAAACATATCAATAGGTTGATGGTTAGTTTTCTGTAAAAACACATGGTTAAAACGTTATTAAATGTATGGATGCATTGCTATTTGTCAACATTACTTTTGAATAATTTAGAAGATTCTTGCTCTATGGGATGCTACAGGTTAGACTATGGACATTGGGGATCAAACCCAGAACCTTTCAGCTTGGAGTCAAGCGTCTGGTTGAGGTTTAAATAGTTATATTACTTTTTCTTCTGATTTGGGATTTGTCCTAAATCACAAGGGTCCTTGGGTGAGGTTCTTAGGATAGAATGAATAGTTGTTATATATGTAGTACGGTATTATGATTAATATTGGTATTATTAGTCAGGAAGACTCATCTACAGAGTAAAGGCATTTTCTACCTCATGTGTTTCTATTCATTATGTTCATCAGTCTCTTTATTGATATCATGCTATTTATGTTCCTGTTGGTTCTACTGTAAAGAAGGAGATGCATCAGTGACTTAGTGTCTCTACATGCTGTTTGAATTATCAAGGGTCTTTTTGTCTTTCTCTGTCTGAGCTTCTAGACATCAGCGCTCTCTGTCTATCGTTCCTATTTGAACAAAGTCTTCATCACTGAGTAGATCCCAACAAACCAAACGTGTGACAAAGAGTATGTTTGTGTGGGACAATGTGGGACACATTACCAATGTGGAGAGGTAGTCTAAAATGTGTCTTTCTACCATAAGAAATAAACATTCTCACATGTCGCTTCACATCGTATCCCCCGTGGGACGTTGAAAAAGACTAACTCTGAGAATTGCCTTGCACCGGCTTTACCCAGTTCTAAGGAGTTTCACAGTCTTTGTTGTAAGTGCATTTCATTTTCTTTGTGGTAGTTTCCAACATATTCCGCCTAAGTCTGCACAGCTTGTGACTTTGTGGTGACTCCATGTTCCACGTTGGGCGGAGCAGAGCAGGAAGCAAAGACGGTGACAGGTTCACCTGCACTCGACACATGTGTGCTCAGTTTGATCCACATCAAACACACCCCTGTGATGACAGCCTTCCCTGCTTTCTTCACAGCCACTGGCTAAAATCCAGATTTTAGAAAAGTGTCTGTCTTGCAGTGATTTGACTTTTGAAAGCTAGAGCCAATCAAAATGCGGGACATCCTCTTAATATGTTGGAGGCGGGACAAGAGATATAAATACTGTGCAGTCTCATATAGAGTGGGACACCTGACACCCTACAGTGAGGTCATGGAAAGGCAGCCTATAAGAGGTTAGTCTGAGAGGAGTGTAAACTGGGAAGGGAACTGGACCAACTGGTTTGTTTACAACATCATTTCCTTGTTATGAGTCAGACACTTTGGTGTGGCTCACTTTATTACAGCAGGAAGTGGTACTGGAAATGGTACTGTACTCAACTCTGATCCATGATACAGCATACATATGTATGACTTTGAATCTTACCAATAGGTTGATGGTCAGTTAAATATATAGTTGCATTGCTTTTTGTCAAAATTACTTTTCTTTATCCAAAGTGACTGACTAAATTCAGATACAGGTCACTAAGGAGCAGGTAGGGGTTAGACAGTACAGAGACAGGTCATTAAGGAGCAGGTAGGGGTTAGAAAGTACAGAGACAGGTCATTAAGGAGCAGGTAGGGGTTAGACAGTACAGAGACAGGTCATTAAGGAGCAGGTAGGGGTTAGACAGTACAGAGACAGGTCATTAAGGAGCAGGTAGGGGTTAGACAGTACAGAGACAGGTCATTAAGGAGCAGGTAGGGGTTAGACAGTACAGAGACAGGTCATTAAGGAGCAGGTAGGGGTTAGACAGTACAGAGACAGGTCATTAAGGAGCAGGTAGGGGTTAGACAGTACAGAGACAGATCATTAAGGTGCAGGTATGGGGTTAGACAGTACAGGGACGTGCCATTAAGGAGCAGGTAGGGGTTAGACAGTACAGAGACAGGTCATTAAGGAGCAGGTAGGGGTTAGACAGTACAGGGACGTGCCATTAAGGAGCAGGTAGGGGTTAGGGGGCATCTTGCTGCCTACAGGTTGGACTATGGACATTGGGGATCAAACCCAGAACCTTTTGTCACATCTCACCCTCTTCATTGAAGACTTCACTCTCTGTCCTTTTGTTTCCTGCTTCTCTGATTGTCCCCACTCACCTTGATTGTTTTACCTGTCCCTCATTAACATTCCCCTCCTAGTGTTTTTAGTCAGCGTGTTTCCCTTCCTCTGTGCCAGCTCGTCTTTGTTCCTCTGTGTCAAACGTTCCAGCATTACTCCTAGCGATTTTTACAATTCCTGTTTTTTTATTCATGCCTCTTATGCCCGACTATGCCTTTGCCTTCTCCCTGCCGGATTGTTTGCCTGATCTCCAAGACCATTCTTACTATCCAGACTGTCCGAGTCATGCGTCCTTTTTTCCCTGTGGTTCACCTTTCAGCTGCGAGTCAAGCACCTGGTTATCGTTGAAATAATCGTTTTTCCTTCTTCTGTTTTAGGATTGGTCCTAAATCTTTAACAGTAGGCATCTTATTATCATTACTATACCATAGGCTACTTTATTTATATTATAATGATTTAAGAATTTGCCCTGTCATGACTATTTAAATAATTTCCCATGTTGTAGACAGTGTGCGTTTGTGTCATTAGGATAACGTTGTATTTGATGCTCTACATAGTTTTCAGGGACTTACAGAATACGCGCTTCTATGTTAACTCCTATCTCCGACCTCCGAAAGTGTAGCGTTGTGACACTCAGCTGTTTCAGCTGGGTAGCAGTCAGAGACTGCTCACCCTATGCTAACGTGGTTTTTGACACATACTTACCATATTTTAGACAATTATTGATAGAAATCTACTTTGATAATTGATTATTACTTAATTTAAATGCAAAGTAACCAAAGTAACACGCCATGGAGGCACTTCTCTCTTTCTGGAGACAAAGAACAACACTTTCTAAACAAAATAGTCTGACAGAAACATTATAAGGTGTGTCTTTACATATTGACCCGTAATCCTCATGAAGCTGTCCTGTCTGCAGGGCTCCATGTTGTACCTCCTGTTGGATGAAGATTTCTGCTTGAAACAACACAAATATATATGATATACAAAACACTTACTTTAGAATGAGCTAAAACCGTTATCACAGCTGAAGCAGCTCTCACGCACTGAAGACCACCTCCACTTCCTCCAGACCTTCAGATCCCTGAAGAATCCTCCACCCACCAGGGACTGGACAACGGTGGAGGTCCATCCTCCGTCATACATAGGGACCTTGAGGAGATCCCTGGATCAGCTGGAGGAGACACTGAACATGGAGATGAAGAAGCTGCCTGGCCTGAGATCAGCTCTAAAGAAGTGTAAGTGTCTGTTTAGTTTGATTTAGGGCTGTCAAATTTACATTCCACTTTTGAATATCCTGCAAATAATAAAAAAGAAGAAAATAATTGCTAAATTAATAAAGATGAACATTCGGATATGTATTAATATGTAGTAGGGCTACAGGATATATCGTTTCAGCATCGTTATCGTGATGTGCGAATGTCCAATAGTCACATGCATGATGATGTCAGGCTAATGAACTCAAACACGTCATGCTACATCTGTTGCTGCTTGATGCAAAAGTGAAACTCTCACGGTCCTCATTTTCCATGACTAATCTAACAGAAGGCCTGTCTTCTTAACAGGACTCTGCAGGCACAGCATTTCAGTCTCATTTGCAAGTAAAAACAAAAAAGAAATTCCACTGTAAAGTATGACGATTATTTGTTTTAATTTCCCACTTCACATCTCAGCATGCTTTAAGAAATATCTGCACTGTGTGCTCCTGTTTGACACGCTAGATTGAAAATGAATATGTTATATTTACTTGTGTACATGCATTTGTACTTGTGTATACATATTTATACCTATGTTTCTGTGTGTTTATGAATGTCTAGTATGTTTGTGTAGGTATGTATGTGTACATGTCTATATATGTATAGTATGTATGTGTACGTATGTATATGTATTGTGGCAACCCGGTTCCACTTCTCGGCAGTCTCCCCCCCCCCCCCCCCCCCCCCCAGTGAACACAAACCAGAAGTCCGTTTTAAAGCCAACGAGGCGTATTTATTCCAAAACTAAACAAATAAGTTAGACCGTGCCTAACTCCAAACTAAATGTACATTAATGTTCGGGGTCCTCTCCGTCGCCTCTCCGGGGGACGGTCAGATACAGCCGTCGGGGTTCCCGTGGAGCCTCCGCTGTGCGAGGGGTAGTCCCGCTTGTCGGTCGTCCGTCGGGGACTACCGGGGTTCAGGACACTCCTCGTGTCACTGCCGGCCGTACTCGTGTCGCCGACGAGGGAACTCCTTCTGACTTGCCGTCGAGGGAATTCCTTTGGTTCGTGTTGCCGCCGAGGGAAGTCCTTCCTGTATCGCCGACAGAACTCCTTCGGGGATCGCGTCTCTCGTAGGCGCCGAGGAATCTCCTCCTCGTAACGCAGCGCTCCCTCGTCCACGTAACGCCTCTTTCTCTGTTCTCCCGTAAGCCACGCCGAGCGCCGCTTATATTGGCGTTTTCTCCGTCGACCCAGGTGTCGCCCATTTCTCTGATTGCCACCTCCGATCATGGACTCCGGTGCGCAATCTTCCGGAGAGCGGTGGTAGATTCCACTCACCACCGCTCCCCTGAGCCACCTGGGGCGCTGTCCCGTGGCCTGAGAGAATTGTATGGTCTGAGAGGTCACCACTTTAGGAGTCAAACCAACAACTTGAAATCAGCTGCCTAACTGAGGTCCATCCCTAAGGGCTATCAGGAGGTATAGTTAGTGCCACATGGATTTCCTTCGGAAAGTCCCTTGCTGAGTCTTATTTTTCCTTTAAATGTTATAGTAAATTTCTCCCATAACTGACGAAACTAAAGCGCACATTTATCACTAGATATTTTATCAAAATGCATTTTAATGCTGAAACTATCTTAAAATGTTGCATTTTCCACAGAGAATAAAAGGAATGTCAAGACAAAACCTTGACATGCGTGACATATTGTTGTTTCTTCAAACAGTCAATAGGGGGCTTAAACGGTATTATAGGTCATTTTGGACGACATTAACAGTCACCCTGTTCTGTCGTTTAGGTTGGAGGACAGGCTTGTATTACTTACGACGTACACATACAGTACTACAAACATACACTGTACGTTTGTATTACTGTATATGTATACAGCTTTACATACTTATGTATACCTGTTAATGTATGTTTACGTTTGTGTACATTTGTATTTGTACGTACAGTATATGTGAATAATAAAGGAATACTACCAAGATTGCAGAAGACCAGTACTTCTGCTGAAGTGTGTTCTAAATTCAACACGAGAGCTACAGTACCAGTAATCACTTATTGAGGTGTTCTCAGTAGAGGTCTTCAGATGTTTCTTGAAGATGGGGAGGGATTCTGTAGACCGTAAGGAGATTATCTGGACTGTGAATGATTGCCACGCTGTACAAATATATCTGTGTTTACATTACAATGTGTGTGTGTGTGTGTATGTGTGTGTGGTTGTGTGTGTGGATGTGTGTGTCCTACTCCTTAACAGCTCTAAAGTCATACATCATTGTCACTGTGAGCTTCGGACTGCTGAGTATTCTCCTAATCACCTTGTGCTTCAGTGAGTCTAAATCACATCATCCTGAATATAATTACAATAATTACAACAATAAATTATTATTGATTATAATAATAGGGGTGATAATGATATTATTGTTATTGTTTGCATAATTAGTATTATTTTAATAATAAAAGTATAATGTTTTCTTTCAGGGGGATGGACTTTGTGTTTGATTGGCTAAGTGTCCTGTTATGTTTAGAGACGATGTTGTTGTGTTTTAGAGCTTTCTTCTGTACTCCTCTGTCCTGTCCTAGACTCAGTGACACCTTGTACAGAGGGGAGAGAGCAGTTAATGGATGAACTAAGTGAGTGTTTTATAGAAGTTGTATTAAATCAATCATGTTACTAAACTTTCTTTCAAAAATACTCTCTGCTTTTGTAGTTTATGTTTGAACATCCCCCCTTCCATATAACTTAACGTTTTACATTGTCAGTCTAACAGAGCATAGACAGTGTTAAACTACTACCAAATAAAATAAATAAAGGATGTCCCCCCTCTGGCAGCATGGTGGTACTGCAGGGGTTGTTAGTTTCCTCCTCCAGCAGGGGGAGCTGTAGAGTACAGAGGAGCTTGTCTTTGTTCTGCGCTCCATTAAGCTAGGTTTACAGTTGTATGTAAGGCACTTCCGTAAAGACAGACAGATTTATATTGTGGTCTACTAAGGTCCGGTTTCCATTGTGGTCTACTACACAAGGTGGGGTTTCTATTGTGGACTACTAAGGTCATGTTTCTATTGTGGTCTGCCAAGGTCAGGTTTCTAATGTGGTCTACTAAGGTCATGTTTCTATTGTGGTCTACTAACAACAGGTTTCTATTGTGATATACTACACAAGGTCAGGTTTCTATTGTGGTATACTAAGATCACGTTTCAATTGTGGTCTACTACACAATGTCAGGTTTCTATTGAGGTCTAATAAGGTCAGGGTTCTACTGTGGTCTACAACACAAGGTTAGGTTTATATTGTGGTCTACTAAGGTCAGGTTTCTATTGTGGTCTACTAAGTTCATGTTTCTATTGTGGTCTACTACACAAGGTCAGGTCTCAGGGTTGTGTGTCACAAGTAATGAAGACACTAAGATAAGCAGTTCTGTGTTTGTTAAGGATTTTCTTTTACATTCAACAGATGATTTGGCCCTTCTGGGCTGGCTGTTTTTCGACCAGAGTCTCTACTTTATTTCTACTACTGAGAAGAGCTGGACGGACAGTAGAGAAGACTGTCTGCAAAGAAACGCAGACTTGGTAGTTATCAACAGCAGAGAAGAACAGGTGAGGGTGGCTGTGTGTGTGTGTGTGTGTGGGATACATTTTTCATTTAGTCAGATGTGTTGTCATGACAACAGATGCTATTACTATTGGAAACAGGGGTTTGTCAGCAGATTGATGGGTCCTACCTAGATTGGACTGAGTGATCGAGACACAGAGGGGATCTTCAAGTGGGTGGATGGTACCCACATGACTTCAAGGTAAGGCGGATGACTCTATTCAGCAGCATCTCTTCTCTGAGAGTGACAGAGTGACATCACCTCAACTCTGGGCTCAACTTTGTATTCTTTGTGGTTCTCAGTTGGAGACAAGGTGAACCACACGATGACGGTGGAGCAGAACACTGTGTAGCATGGGATGGCAGCTTGTCTGAAGAACCGTGTGACAGACTGCACTACTGGATCTGTGAGAAGGTCTTAGTCCTGGAACATCCGGAAGCTGACCTGAACAAAGAGGGTCCGTAGACTTTGTTTGTGTTCATGAGTTGAGAATGGTTCCTCCTTTCTATTCTCTGTGCAGTAGATACAGTATAAATAGTCTTTATGAATGGAAAGGTGGTTGGATGTGTTTACCTGTGATCAGGGTCTGTGTCTACTAGTGATGCAGGGTTGAGGTATTTTCTCACCTGAATCCTCATCTTGCTCTAACTGCACCCGACCACTACTCAGACCGCCGTTTGTAAACTAGAGAAAATGACCCCCGCGTCCGCTTCCCCCCCACTATTATAAAATGGTGCCCCATGAGGCGAAAGTAGAAGAAGTATAAATCAATAATAATTTCAAGCTGTTATTTAATAAGATAATTTGCCTAAATTGTTGCCATCTTTTTCAGCACATGAGAACAGCCTTTTATCTGTAATTCTCTTGGATTAAAGCACCAATCAACTAACTGCATTCTTTTCTTGTTTAGGCAAAACGTTATTGAACAGAAACACAGACCAGTTGAAATATTATAAAATATAGAGACATTTGCACGTGAACATTAATAAAGAATACAACAGGCGCAGATTAGGCTATAATAAAACATGTTTCCTATTGTAAAATAACTCAGAATACAATGTGCATGTAATGTAAATACAATATTCTGTCCAACAAATAACAAGATATTCTGATATAAATTACGTAGGACTTTGTAGGACAGGCTATAATGGCTTTAAAAGATATGCAATACCAAACTTGAACTAAATAATTAGGATGGCATACAATAACTAGGTGATAGCAAGAAATTAAGAAGCTGATTTTAACTAACCGGCCGCAAATCACCTGCATATTTTCAATACTTTGCCTTTTTCTGCGTTTGCTTGCACTAGTTTCAATTTGAGCTGGTTAAAGGTTTTGCGTTCTCCTCCACAAGCTCCGCCCCTGACTCGTTTATCTCTGAGCTGGAGTGTCTTCCCCTCCCTGTGAAATCTTTGTAGATACTGCTGTGATATTCAATCATGTATGAAAAGGCAGGCGAGAAAACTGGGTCTGAATCTTCTGGGTCGCCCTCTAGTGGACAGGTATGAGAGAGAGTGAAGGGAGTGTTTTGATGGTGCCTCTCTAGATACGTGTTGTACAACGTTCACTCATCTCGTCCTGGTTTCTTCTGGTTCAGTGATGCTCATGAAGGAGGAGGCCCCCAGCATCACAGTGTTCCACTCCTCTACCAAGGTGTTCCCCGTGGGCCGCACGGCTCAATTCTCCTGCGATGCCAGCGGCACGCCGGAGCCCACCGTCGAGTGGCTACACAACGACAGGCCCCTGGAGAGGGACAGCACAGACAACCAATCAGAGCCTGCGGCCTGGGTGGAGAGGGGGTTCCTCTTCGTCAGAGGTGTGAAGTATGGTGTGAACACGGTCTGCTGCATGGCGACCAACAGCGCTGGCTCGGCCAATCACACCGCAGAGCTGCTCGTTGTTGGTAAGCTGTGGATACAATGAGAGATGTTTGTTTGTTGATGTATACATAACAATATTGTTGATGTATTCATAACATTGTTGTTGATGTATTCATAATATTGTTGTTGATGTATTCATAACATTGTTGTTGATGTATTCATAACATTGTTGTTGATATATTTATAACATTGTTATTGATGTCTTCATAATATTGTTGTTGATGTATTCATAACATTGTTGTTGATATATTCATAACATTGTTGTTGATATATTCATAACATTGTTGTTGATATATTCACAACATTGTTGTTGATGTATTCATAACATTGTTGTTGATGTATTCATAACATTGTTGTTGATGTATTCATAACATTGTTGTTGATATATACTTATACATATATACATATATACATATATATGTATGTGTATGTATGTGTATGTATGACTACATGTCTATGTATATATATTATGTATGTGTATGTATGAGTACATATCTATGTATATATAGTTTGTACGTGTATGTATGAGTACATGTCTATGTATATATGGTATGTACGTGTATGTATGAGTACATGTCTATGTGTATATAGTATGTATGAACCAGTTCTATGGCTCCAACAGTTAATTTCCAGCCTGTATGTGAGCTCAGCTTGTTCAGTCTGTTGTTCACACAGGTGTCCCTTTGAAGGTTGAGTGCAATGTATGTGTATTGGGAAATCCAAAAGTTTAATATCTTGAAAGGTATTGGAAGTAAGCTTAGATATTTCATGAGTAATTAATTCATCATGCTGAACATCTTGATGTATAATATGTGTATGTAGTGTAAATATTGAGGGAGTAAATGCAGTTTATACATTTCCCTTGGTTTCAATGTTTTGACTGGGACAGCCACTCACACACACATGGGATTTGCTATTAAGTTTAACTTTAATTATCTTAAAAACAATATGCACTACTATTTATAAAGCTATAGCACATTAGTCCACTATAGTACCTATCATATGATATGATTTTGTCTTTCTATGTTAGTTTGTAGAGTAGATGGCACGTGAAAAAGGACAGGAATAAGAAGTATGCAAGAGAAGAGTACTAGTGATGATGATGATGATGAAGAATGGTTCAGCAGCTAATCATGTCTTGTTCTCCGGTCAGATGCCTGTGAACTCACACTGGACCCAAACACAGCCCACAGACGACTCTCTCTGTCTGAGGACAACAGAACGGTGACGTGGGTTAGAGAGGAGCAGTCGTATCCTGATCAGCCAGAGAGATTTGACTCCCATCCCCAGGTGTTGTGTAGAGAGGCTCTGACTGGCCGCTGTTACTGGGAGGTAGAGTGGGAAGGACTTGTTGTTATAGGAGTGACATACAGAGGAATCACAAGGAGAGGAGGGGGTGATGACAGCCTTGGAATGAACAACAAGTCCTGGAGTCTTTATTGTCATGATGGTGGTTACTCTGCATGGTACAACGGTAGTAGAGCAGTCATACGTCTCCCCCCCGCTGGCTCTAACAGAGTAGGAGTGTATCTGGACCGGCCTGCTGGCACTCTGTCCTTCTACAGAGTGTCCCCAGATGTAGGAGGGTCCTCAGACACACTGACACACATCCACACCTTCCAGTCCACCTTCACCCAGGAGGACCTCCTCCCTGGGTTTAGGTTCTGGAAGAGGATAGGGGAGGGTGGCTTATGGGAGGATTCAGAAGCCTCAGTGTCTCTGTGTCGGTTGTAGAAAAAAAGAACACGCGGCGGGCGGGCCGTGTGCGTGTTTATTTTTTTCCACACACACATAGTACACACACACATAGTACACACACAGCGCACGCACATAGTACACACACACACATAGTACACACACAGCGCACGCACATAGTACACACACACACACATAGTACACACACATAGCACAAAGTACACACACACACACAGTACACACACAGCACACGCACATAGTACACACACACAGCACACGCACATAGTACACGCACACATAGCACACACACACATAGTACACACACACACATAGTACACACACACAGCACACACACATAGTACACACACACATAGCACACACACACATAGTACACGCACACATAGCACACACAAATAGTACACACACATAGCACACACACATAGTACACACACATAGTATACACACATTTAGCACATGAACATAGTACACACACATAGTACACACACACATAGTACACACACATAATTACACGAAGAAGTTATATTTTCTCTCATTTACTTCAATAATCTTTTACATTTTTTTATGTAACATACTGTTAGCTTTTACTCAAGTCTGTGTTTGAATTAAAAATGGAGGCGAGAGAAAGATTTATTGTGGCTGTATTTTCCTTCATGTTATTTTGTAAAGATTTAATGAGTTATTGTGTGTTGTTTTATTTGAAGGGTTACATGCTATTTTATATGTTGTTAATGTCTATTAGACAAGCATATACAATGTAATATTTTCTATTTACGTTCATCTTGCTCTGCTTATTACAACAATAAATCATTTGGTATGAAGTAACTCAGTACTTGTCTTTTCACTAGATACTTTCTTACTCTTCCTCAAGTCATTATCTGATGACTACTTTTACTTCTATTTGAGTTATTATTACTTTAAATATATACTTGTTATATATAAAAGTAGGCTGTTATAAATATGAGGTTATTGACAGTGCTCATTATACTAATTATATAATCTACAATTCTTATCATTACCAATATAAACACTTATCTTGTTCCGTCTTAGTATGTCTTCTATGATCTTAAACTTAGTAACCTATGCTCTTTAGCCAACGTTACTAGAATAATCGCAGAATGGAGAAAGAAACCCGTTCCACGCTGCTCTGAACTCCGGTCCGGTTCTTTCCGGGATGTCTACGGGCCCTTCCGGAGGCCCCGTGACATCACAACGTCAGCTCCATCTGGGGAGCGGTTATTGTTGGGGTCCGAGAAGGTTCATGAAGCTTCTCGGACACTTGTAGGATAAGGCCACGGTGTGTGGTGCGTTTCATATCCAACAACCATAACTATATAAGCCTAATTATAAAGGGTAATGAAGGTTTAATAGAAGAGTTCTCAACAGCTTTATTCTTTATTATTTGTTGGTTCCTATAACTACATAAGCCTAATTATAAAGGGTAACGAAGGTTTAACAGAAGAGTTCTCAACAGCTTTATTCTTTATTATTCGTTGGTTCCTATAACTATATAAGCCTAATTATAAAGGGTAATGAAGGTTTAATAGAAGAGTTCTCAACAGCTTTATTCTTTATTATTCGTTGGTTCCTATAACTATATAAGCCTACGTCTGGTACTACTGCTCTCCATGCAGAGAGACTGACTGACTGACTGGCTGACCCCGCCCCTCCACAAACCAATTGAACCAGTGGGCGGGGCTACACATAGCTCCGCCCACGCGCGAGCCGCGTATAGTGGGAGGGAACGCCTCTTTGTAAAGTCCCACAAGCAGCAAGGGCGGCTTATTGTCAACGTGTGATCTGTGTCGATGTGAAGGAAACCGCTGCAGCTTATTGGCCTTAGTGACAAGGGCGTGTTGTCACCAGATCGCTGTTTAGAATGGACGTCTGGGACTACTGCTCTCCGTGCTCTCACACATGCCCGGCCACGTTGTGGGAATCATGGGAAACTTGTTTTCCAGCCAATCACGTCATTTCACCCGCGTTGTACTCGTGAACCAATGTGCGCGGAAGGGGAACACGGATGGGTTTGAAACCCAACACAAGCTGTACAACCGTCTCCTCCGTTTGGCTGGAGCCAGAGACCGTCCCACCTGTCACTCACTGGATCATGTGGTCCAATCAAACGACCGCATGCGCTGCTCTCAACTCGCTCATTAATAAAGTAAATCAAGCTTCAGCTTTGGTCCCGCCCCTTTGTACACCCCCGCTAAAAGCAACAAGCTAACTGAACGTATGCAGCCCATGGTTTAGCTGACTGTTTTTAAAGAGCAGTGCTTTTTTACATGGATGATTAAATAGGGTCCAATCTTCATATTGTATAGTTCATCGTTGTGTCTATTAGGAGAAAGAACAGGATATGAGAATAGATGAGTGTAATAAGTCTCATGGTGGTGAACGTGGCATGAGTAACAATAACTTGTGTTAGATGCTAAATGCTTCTCGTCAAGTGAACCAGTGTTTAGTTGTCTTTTGTAGCGGTCTGAGCCGCCAGTACATCACGTTGATGCTGCTCATGAGGCAGTATCAGGAGTCAGCCTCTGAACCTCACACAGCACAGGTAGCGTGGATGTGGCCAACCAATGAGAAGAGACCAGCCGCGGGAACAACACAGCGGTAGCGTGCCCGCGCCTTCCGCGTTCCTTCAGCAGCTCGGATGGACTCATGGACGCGCTTCCTAGCAGCCGGCGCCAGTTCGTTGTTACTCTCTACCTGGTAGTATCTTCGTTCCCGCAATCCTGACTCTCGTGATTCTCTCTCCCTCCCCCTCTCTCTCCCACCTTCCCTTTCTCTCTCTCACTCTATCCTCCCCTCTCCCTCTCCCTCCCTCTCTCCTACAGTGAAGCTGACTGTCATCGATGTCTCTGTGTCAACAGCATTGGGCCTGTGTCTTCCAATCTAAATGTTCAGTTAAAGTTCATTTCTCTCTCCATCTCTCAGTCCCCTCTCCTCTTGTTCCTGTTTTTTATACGTTTAATTATATCAAATTGCAAACGACTACAGGAAGTAGAAAATATTGACAATGTGAAGTGTTCGTTTTGATAACATAATAAAAAAGTTCGTAAGCCTTTTTGATTTCAATTCAAATTTACAAAAGTAGAATGGGATATATTCAGTGGAAAAGGAGCTGTAGGAGCCAATTCCCTTTGTTTTTATTTAGTTGTAATTTTTAGTATTGTGTGTGTGTGTGTGTGTGTGTGTGTGTGTGTGTGTGTGTGTGTGTGTGTGTGTGTGTGTGTGTGTGTGTGTGTGTGTGTGTGTGTGTGTGTGTGTGTGTGTGTGTTTGTCAAGTTTAATTGCTGTTTGTGCCGTGTGCTCCACCTACAGGGCAAGTTGTCCTTAAAAGGAAAGGACCGGAAGCCAGAGAGGGGGTTCGGCTGGAAAAGCACACTGTCTTTATACCTTGCTAGTCTTGCTGTTTTTTGTTTTCCCTTTGTATAACACTAATCCCTACTTTCGTTATTTGGATAAGTCAGTTAAAGATTCAATCGTTAATAAAGGAAGATATTTTATTTAATTGTGCGTCTACTATTGCACATACCCAGCCATCCCAAGAGTGAGCGACACGAAAGGACAATGGACGTCGTAGTCACTACAGGAGCATGCTCTACAATATGTATTTAGTAGAATAGCTATATTCTCAATCTGTATTGTATTAAATAATCTCTCTCTCTCTCTCTCTCAATCTGTATTGTACTGAATAATCTCTCCCTCCCTCTCTCCTACAGTGAAGCTGACTGTCATCGATGTCTCTGTGTCAACAGCATTGGGCCTGTGTCTTCCAATCTAAATGTTCAGTTAAAGTTCATATCTCTCTCCATCTCTCTGTCCCCTCTCTTCTTGTTCCTGTTTTTTTTATAAGTTTAATGATATCAAATTGCAAACGACTACAGGAAGTAGAAAATATTGACAATGTGAAGTGTTCATTTTGATAACGTAATAAAATGGTTGTAAACTTTTTTGATTTCAATTCACCTTTACAAAAGTAGAATGGGACATATTCATTGGAAAAGGAGCATTCTCTACAATATGTATTTAGTAGAATATCTACATTCTCAATCTGTATTGTACTGAATAATCTCGGCCCTGGCCCCACTCAGCGTCATGGCAAGTGTTGTCAAGTGTTGGATATAAAATGTACACCGATAGACGTCAATACGCTTACTTCTGTCGAGGTATCCACAGGTCCTCGTTAGTATAGTGGTCAGTATCCCCGCCTGTCACGCGGGAGACCGGGGTTCAATTCCCCGACGGGGAGTGATTGACATTAACCCACAGTCACCAATACAAACAAAGTTGTACTGGTTTAGGAGCAGTATGTGTCTGTGAGCAAGAAGTGATCTTTTATTTCAATGACAAGTTTAACGAAATTTACGCAACGATCAAATCTTGGACAATTTCTATTACAGTCAGGATGGCCGAGCGGTCTAAGGCGCTGCGTTCAGGTCGCAGTCTCCTCTGGAGGCGTGGGTTCAAATCCCACTTCTGACAGAAGTTTTAAGGAAAAGCGAAATAACATCTTCATATCAAATTACTCTTTAAAGTTTAGTTCGCCCTCATCAGCTAGATGTCAAGAAAGAGGAGACGTCACACAAAGCGTTTAAGTTGCCATAAAACATTTGTAGACGTCAATGCGTTTACCAATGGCGAGGTATGCGCATTGCAACAGGTCCTCGTTAGTATATTGGTCAGTATCCCCGCCTGTCACGCGGGAGACCGGGGTTCAATTCCACGACGGGGAGTGTTTGACATTCACCCACAGTCACCAATATAACCAAAGTTTAGTTACTTTAGGAGCAGTCGGTGTCTGTGAGTTTTTTTGATATATCAGGCCCATCTCCCCTTTCTCTCTGCCCCCATCCAGCCCCGCTGGGTCATCTGTCAGGACCGGCTCTTCCCCTCTGGTTAGTGCAACTGTAATAACCTCTACACTGGTGTTACATACTTTAGCGTGTAGCGGATTGATGTTTGCTGTCCCCTCAGCAGTGCTTCCACACGCCCCTCGCCAGAAAAGAAGAAAAGAAAGCAACATACTGTAATATATATTTTTGAGCATGTATATATATATATATATATATATATATATATATATATATATATAATATATATATATTATTGACTGTTCTTTTTTAACTGAACATTTTAGATGTCAGTCTTTTTTTCTGCCATGCAACATTAGTGGTTTAACAAACAGTAGCTTAGTTTGGATTTATTTTTGTCATTTAAATGAATAATATCAGTGTTTTATAGATAAAACACCTCTGTGAAAGTGGAGGCTGAAGCTAAATTGAGCCTACACTTCACAATACAAATAATAAATATACAAATAGCGTGGTAAAGAGTGGACAGGTGTGCTGTAAATAGCTATATGGCTATGATAATGGAGTAATAGATAATAGCACAATAAAAAGAACATTCCCATTAAAATGTGTGTGTGTAAATACGGCACAAGGATAATTATATTCACGCAAGAGATCGTAAATACATCCATTAAAGCAGAACAGTGCTTGTGCATTTTTTTTAATTTTGTTTGTCACTGGTCAGTCTTGAACCTGTGACCTTGTGATCCACTCCAAACCCCATACAAAATTGGCTAACGAAAGTGTATTTTTCTTATTTTTTTAATTCATACTAATGAATAAAAAAAATTGAATTAGAGGAAAAACGAAGTTTAGTTTGCCCTCATCAGCTAGATGTTCAGAAAGAGGTAACCTCACACAAAAGGTTTATTTGCCGTTCAGAACTAATCTAAAATGTGCGTTGCATTGGCAGGGAATCGAACCCCGGCCTCACGCGTGGCAGGCGAGAATTCTACCACTGAACCACCAATGCTTGATCCATGAAGGATTTGACTCACAATTTGTCCACAAAGTATTTACTTAGGTATAGATCGCGGCACAGAATGATTCCAACAGTAGACAACAATAATTGCAATCATCACATTTCCGTATGTCTACATTATACTGATGTCGTTTATGACCCCCCAAAAATAAAAAGAAGCGATATCTTATTATTTGAGCGCTTTTATTCTATAAATGTGCTTCATATGCTGCGCTCCATACGGAGGCCCTTTCTCGTGTGGAGCTTCTCGCTGACAGCCAATCACCTTCTCGTTGTCATTAGTTCTTAATTGAATTTAGCTGAGTCGCCCCCGATGTGCACATAGCTCCCAGGTGATGTCGGCCATTAGTTCTTTTTTTTTCTTCGTTTGACTGTGGTAACCGATGGCTTAGGCCTGTACCTTTTATTAGTTAGACGTTGCGCCCGCTGTTGCGTATTTGTTTTGGGCGCTTTTGAATGAACAATCCGGACAACGTGGCCACCAACGGGGCGGAGCTTCACCGACGTTTATTGTTTAATGAGCTGCTTGATTGTTTGTTTGGTTGTGTTTGGCTGCTGGCTTCAGATCAGCCTGTGATTGTGCATCAGTGCACCGCACACATTACATTACATTACTCTGCCTGTCTCCTCACTCACTATCTGTTCTTTCCCCTCAAAGTTACCCCGGATTTGACCGCTCATAGTCACTTTGGTTTTGCTCGTTTATAGTTGAAATGCAGAGTTGTAGCTTGTGTTTTGAGTGCAGTGTGTACACGTGTTTGTATTGGGCCTAACTGGGGAGGACTAACCGACTGACTTTACCGGCGCTGCACCGACAACCTCCGCGTGAACACTGGGAAGTGTGTGTGCTCTGGAAACTGGACGCAAAATGGAGGAACAGCTGCAACCATTGTGAAAGAACGACGTTTTGGGTCAAACTGGAACTGTTGAAAGCAAACAGCCGTAGATGAAGAGGTAAGTAGACTAATTGGCGAATACAACTATTTTCGCCAATTGCTTTCTTTTTTTGATTAACAGCACCACTGGACTACAGGACCTCCACTAGGTTGAAATGACAATCCTGTGCAATCCATGCTGCGTTAGACAATTGAACGGCACAGCGCCTTCTCCAGATGCTCTACCTCACTCAGGAATCCACAAAGACAACTTGAAATGCCACGTGTCTGTAATATCCAGGATGTTTGTGAATTTAAGGACATCTCCAAAATAACTCGACAAAGAGAAGGAAGTGTTCAGTTTTTGCTCCATCCATAACCCCACTGGACCCTCTGTGTTTTTTTTTTTTTTAATCCATCAGACTAACTAGACTACTGACTGGGGGCATGTTGAGGTTTGGTTTAATTGGTTGGTTTTGGCTTGGTAGAAGGTTGGTTTTGGCTTGGTAGAAGGTTGGTTTTGGCTTGGTAGATGGTTGGTATGCTGGAATTAGAAGAGGTTAGATGCTGTACTTGCTTTGCACTTGCACACTCTCCCAATCTTTCCCTTTCAAAACTCTCAATACACTTGCAAGCTGCTGTTGACTGTTGCAGAAGTTTGACTGCGGCTTGATGTTGAAATCGGTGCAATGTGGTTTTCATTCTGTACAATGTGGTTTTCATTCTTTGCAATGTGGTTTTCATTCTGTGCCATACGGTTTGTTATTTTCTACAATGCATTCATTCTGTGCCATACGGTTTGTTATTTTCTGCAATGCATTCATTATGTGCCATAC
Source organism: Lota lota (assembly GCA_026745465.1). NCBI lineage: Eukaryota > Metazoa > Chordata > Actinopteri > Gadiformes > Lotidae > Lota > Lota lota. Next base: position 23,972 of record JACYXH010000565.1, on the reverse strand, counting down.
GGTTTGTTATTTTCTGCAATGCACATTCATTCTGTGCCATACGTTTTTTTTATTTTCTGCAATGCACATTCATTCTGTGCCATACGGTTTTTTATTTTCTGCAATGCACATTCATTCTGTGCCATACGGTTTGTTATTTTCTGCAATGCACATTCATTCTGTGCCATACGGTTTGTTATTTTCTGCAATGCACATTCATTCTGTGCCATACGGTTTGTTATTTTCTGCAATGCACATTCATTCTGTGCCATACGGTTTGTTATTTTCTACAATGCACATTCATTCTGTGCCATACGGTTTGTTATTTTCTGCAAAGCACATTCATTCTGTGCCATACGGTTTGTTATTTTCTACGGTGGTTTCACTCCGTGCTCTCTAACGCGACTCAAAGGTCCTGCGGTTGCTTATGTGTGTGTTGTGCTCTTCCGACGGAACAATCCGGACAACGTGGCCACCAACGGGAGCTTCAAGGACGATCCTCACAGTGAGTCACCCAACGTTTATTATTTCATGAGCTGGTTGAAGTTTGGCTGCTGGTTCGCTTTTACAACTTTCCATACACTTACAAACTGCTGATGCTTGACGTTGAATTCTGTGCAATGTGCTTTCATTCTGTGCAATGCACTTTCATTCTGTGCCATACGGTTTGTTATTTTCTACAATGCACATTCATTCTATGCCATACGGTTTGTTATTTTCTACAATGCATTCATTCTGTCATACGGTTTGTTATTTTCTACAATGCATTCATTCTGTCATACGGTTTGTTATTTTCTACAATGCACATTCATTCTGTGCCATACGGTTTGTTATTTTCTGCAATGCACATTCGTTCTGTGCATTACAATTTATTTTCTACAATGCACATTCATTCTGTGCCATACGGTTTGTTATTTTCTACAATGCACATTCATTCTGTGCCATACGGTTTGTTATTTTGTACGGTGGTTTCATTCCGTGCTCTCTAACGCGACTCAAAGGTCCTGCGGTTGCTTATGTGTGTGTTGTGCTCTTCCGACTGAACAATCCGGACAACGTGGCCACCAACGGGAGCTTCAAAGACGATCCTCACAGTGAGTCACCCAACGTTTATTATTTCATTAGCTGGTTGAAGTTTGGCTGCTGGTTCGCTTTTACAACTTTCCATACACTTAGAAGCTGCTTCTGCTTGACGTTGAATTCTGTGCAATGTGGTTTTCATTCTGTGCCATTTTCATTTTCTACAATGCACATTCATTCTGTGCCATACAATTTTCTATAATGCACATTCATTCTGTGCCATACGGTTTGTTATTTTCTAAGCTGCTTGACGTTGAATTCTGTGCAATGTGGTTTTCATTCTGTGCCATTTTCATTTTCTACAATGCACATTCATTCTGTGCCATACGATTTTCTATAATGCACATTCATTCTGTGCCATACGGTTTGTTATTTTCTAAGCTGCTTGACGTTGAATTCTGTGCAATGTGGTTTTCATTCTGTGCAATGTGGTTTTCATTCTGTGCCATTTTCATTTTCTACAATGCACATTCATTCTGTGCCATACGATTTTCTATAATGCACATTCATTCTGTGCCATACGGTTTGTTATTTTCTGCAATGCACATTCATTCTGTGCCATACGGTTTGTTATTTTCTGCAATGCATTCATTCTGTGCCATTCGGTTTGTTATTTTCTACAATGCATTCATGCTGTGCCATACGGTTTGTTATTTTCTACAATGCATATTCATTCTGTGCCATACGGTTTGTTATTTTCTACAATGCATTCATTCTGTGTCATACGGTTTGTTATTTTCTGCAATGCGCATTCATTCTGTGCCATACGGTTTGTTATTTTCTACAGTGCGCATTCATTCTGTGCCATACGGTTTGTTATTTTCTACAATGCACATTCATTCTGTGCCATACGGTTTGTTATTTTCTACGGTGGTTTCATTCCGTGCTCTCTAACGCGACTCAACGGTCCTGCGGTTGCTTATGTGTGTGTTGTGCTCTTCCGACTGAACAATCCGGACAACGTGGCCACCAACGGGAGCTTCAAGGACCATCCTCACAGTGAGTCACCCAACGTTTATTATTTCATGAGCTGGTTGAAGTTTGGCTGCTGGTTCGCTTTTACAACTTTCCATACACTTACAAGCTGTTTCTGCTTGACGTTGAATTCTGTGCAATGTGGTTTTCATTCTGCGCCATTTTCATTTTCTACAATGCACATTCAATCTGTGCCATACGATTTTCTATAATGCACATTCATTCTGTGCCATACGATTTTCTATAATGCACATTCCTTCTGTGCCATACGGTTTGTTATTTTCTAAACTGCTTGACGTTGAATTCTGTGCAATGTGGTTTTCATTCTGTGCAATGTGGTTTTCATTCTGTGCCATTTTCATTTTCTACAATGCACATTCATTCTGTGCCATACGATTTTCTATAATGCACATTCATTCTGTGCCATACGGTTTGTTATTTTCTGCAATGCACATTCATTCTGTGCCTTACGGTTTGGTATTTTCTGCAATGCATTCATTCTGTGCCATTCGGTTTGTTATTTTCTACAATGCATTCATGCTGTGCCATACGGTTTGTTATTTTCTACAATGCATATTCATTCTGTGCCATACGGTTTGTTATTTTCTACAATACATTCATTCTGTGCCATACGGTTTGTTATTTTCTGCAATGCACATTCATTCTGTGCCATACGGTTTGTTATTTTCTACAATGCACATTCATTCTGTGCCATATGGTTTGTTGTTTTCTACGGTGGTTTCATTCCGTGCTCTCTCTCTCTAAGGTCCTGCGGTTGCTTATGTGTGTGTTGTGCTCTTTCGACTGAACAATCCGGACAACGTGGCCACCAACGGGAGCTTCAAGGACGATCCTCACAGTGAGTCACCCAACGTTTCTTATTTCATGAGCTGGTTGAAGTTTGGCTGCTGGTTCGCTTTTACAACTTTCCATATACTTACAAACTGCTGATGCTTGACGTTGAATTCTGTGCAATGTGGTTTCATTCTGTGCCATACGGTTTGTTATTTTCTACAATGCACATTCATTCTATACCATACGGTTTGTTATTTTTTGCAATGCATTCATTCTGTGCCATACGGTTTGTTATTTTCTACAATGCATTCATTCTGTGACATACGGTTTGGTATTTTCAACAATGCATTCATTCTGTGCCATACGGTTTGTTATTTTCTACAATGCATTCATTCTGTGACATACGGTTTGGTATTTTCAACAATGAATTCATTCTGTGTCATACGGTTTGTTATTTTCTGTAATGCATTCATTCTGTCATACGATTTGTTATTTTCTACAATGCACATTCATTCTGAGCCATACGGTTTGTTATTTTCTACAATGCATTCATTCTGTCATACGGTTTGTTATTTTCTACAATGCATTCATTCTGTCATACGGTTTGTTATTTTCTACAATGCACATTCATTCTGTGCCATACGGTTTGTTATTTTCTGCAATGCATTCATTCTGTGCCATACTGTTTGTTATTTTCTGCAATGCACATTCATTCTGTGCCATACGGTTTATTTTCTACAATGCACATTCATTCTGTGCCATACGGTTTGTTATTTTCTGCAATGCACATTAATTCTGTGCCATGTGGTTTATTTTTTGCAATGCACTTTCATTCTGTGCCATACGATTTTATTTATATATTTTTATTTAGTGCATTCTGGTTTCGTGTATGATTTGGCCTCTGGTGGTGACCCCTTTTGTAAAATGTGCAAATGGAGCGCATGTGTTAAGTTTCAGAAGGACTGAGGCGACGCAGCTGGAGGTCCTGGTGGTGGCGGTCAGCTGGAGGTCCTGGCGGTCAGCTGGAGGTCCTGGCGGTCAGCTGGAGGTCCTGGTGGTGGCGGTCAGCTGGAGGTCCTTGCAGTTGCAGCTTGTGTTAAGACCTAGCAGCTACTCATCCAGGTAAGGTGAACTCTTCAACCGATGTAAAGGTCCATCGAGTAAATCTGATCAACTAGGTCTGCGTTTAGGAGCTCTAGTATTTTGTAACTTGATCATTACTATCACTTGAAACTTAGTAGTGGGTGCTACTAGAGTAAGCAGAGATAGCGTATAACCAGGGTCATAATTGTGCAAGCGGTCAAACCACCAAGCTGCTCGATGACTAAATGGTTCTTTAAACTCAGGACCGCGGCCCGGAGCAGAGGATGGACCAAAGGCCTGCAGTACAGCGCCCTAAAGACCCCGTGTGGACCCAGGTAAGATGCTTGACTTGCAATCTTATGTGACTTTTACTTTGAATATTCAACATGGTAAGTTTTGCTTGGACCCGGGTGAGAGCTTCGATAAATGGACCAAATGGCAATGTAGCGTGGCGCTGCGTTTAGGAATCTTTAAATGCCCAGTCACATTTGGTGATCAATATGTCTTCTAAATCAGCCAGCACAATGTGAAACTTACTTTTTTTCTTTTTACTTCACAGTATGATGACATGAACAGTTGATCTACTCCAGTGTCCTATTCCCCATCCACCCTGAGGATCCCTGGCTACACCTACAGCCAACATAACCATGCAGAGCTCATCAACTGCCTACTACACACCATACTGATGTCACTTTACTGTTCACTTTTAAAACAAACTATTATGTCACACCAGCTTTTGGTGAAAGTATGTTTAGCTCAATCTTTTGATTTGTTGATTTTTCTGTACACTATATGTTATCCCAGCTATTATATTTCCAACACCCTTAGCTGGGAGCCCTCTTAAGGGAGCGACTAAAGGGACAAGGCTGGAAGCAAACCTGGGCCCTGATCTTAACCTTCTTTCTAACCCTAAGGCCTCAATTTAACCACAAATAAAATAGGATTATCTAACCTAATACCTAAACTTAGCCATCTAACCTAAACTTAAAAAAGGCCTAAACTTAACCTAGTACTTAAACTCGCTTACCTAAACTTAACCATCAAACCTAAACATCTCTAAAATGCGTAAACTCTCACCTAATACCTAAACGTATCAATCTTTAATACAATAACTAATGCCTAAACCAAACAGGGCCTAAACATAACATATACCCAAACACCCCTAAAATGACCTATTTCAAACTTTATACTAAGTCAACCATCCTTAATCCTAAACTACTCATTTAGCGCTAAACCAGACTTGTCCCTTGGTTGCTCCACTTTTATTTTTTAAAGGTTTCTCTTTTCCCCATGGGGGTTTTTGAGTTTTAATCCTTGAGGGCTTGAAATGCATGTTTGAACACTTGTTGTTTCATAAATAAACATGTTTTAATTTTTACCCATTTTGTGTGTTTTTCTTTATGTGGAATTGGGACAACTGAGCTGTTTCAGGGACCGTTTTTGGTTCTGATATTCGGATGGCTGCCATCACCTCAAACCAAATAGTTCAATTAGTTTATTCTTTTGAATCATGTTTGACAACACATTAAAAAATGTGTACAGTTTTCAGATTTGAATAAAGATTTACCAAAAGTAGACTGGGGACATTTTCTGTGGAATGTGTACAATCTCAGTACACTATGTATTCAGTGGAATAGGTACATTCTCAGTGGGATATAAAAAAAACGTTGCCTAAAAACCCTTTTACAAAATATGGAATTCAAGTAAGGATTAAAATCACTGATCGATTGCACAAGTTTGTAGCTGATGAGCCAGTCAATGACTTAATGTCCACCATACAACAACCCAACATGTGTTACACCTTACACAAAGGTCACAGTGACTACATGTAAAGATTCACCCCATGTGTGTGAGTACTGTGACTTTGTCTTGACATCTCTCCTCTCCTCTCCATCCTCTCATCTTAGTTTCTCCTCTCTCCTTCCTCTCCCTTCTCTTCCTCCTCTGCTATCTCTGCTCTCCTTTCTAACTCATCTAGGATTGTGTTAATTATTGTCGTGCCTGCACATTACGTCTGTAGACATTACATAGGTACTATTTAGATTATTTTAGTCTAATATTTGAACTACTTTAAGTTAAATGTAGGTAGTTCAGAATAGACCCTTTTGACACATGTTTGCTGTAGGCTACTACCTGTGCCCTGTCACTTACAAGTAGCAGTCCCATAATCAGTGTTGTAGCGACACCCAGTGGAGGGAGAATGTAAAATAGTTTAACATAGATTTAAACAAATAAGCTGTATTCCTCACACATTATGCCACACAAACCATTTGTAAAATATATAGAAGGAGCAACGTAAAAGTGCAGCCAAATGCTGTTTTCCTTTAGGTACTGCTCACAAAACAAAATAACTTTATTCAAACATATACAGCCATCACAACACCCAATGGTGTCCTTTACGCTGGGGACATGTCCCCACCACTCTTTGAAATGGCGGATTTTGTCCCCATCATAATTTGTTGAATACATTCAAAACAATAGCTTAATGTTCTAAACTTTATTCTTTCTGTTGTTTCTATTTTGTCATATTTTAGGTCAGCGATATTGAATATTGTATCACTGGGCTGATGTGCAATGCCTACTTTCACCGTCAGGGGGTGCACTAGTCCTCCAAATGGTAGAAATTCACTCCGTCGACTGGTTCATTACACAAACTTTAGCCTATAACATATTTACATAGTATATATTAAGCTCTATCTTAGAGTACATCTAATTGGACTATTTAATATCATGAGACATGATTTTTGATATTTTGTTGCATTTTATGGCATGATTAAGGTATAAACTACAGCCACGTGCCACTTATGAATTAATGATGTCCTTAATTATCTCACGTGGGCTACTTAGAGCAGGTGCCGTTTAAAAACGTGCATCACGTCGTCATTCGCAGATAGAACGCCGTCCATATTAAAAGGGGGGGGGGGGGCGCACGGCGCATGAGTCAGACACGCCCATCTCTCCATCTCTCACGTCAGGGGTCCCCGACACTACCGAAGCAAACCACACGGCTCCCCATGTCGCTTCAGTTGTTCCCACCACCACATCGAGGGAGAAGGAGCAAGGTGTCTTTATTATCTTTCTGTATTCGTTTTTTTATTTTTATTTAATGGGGGGGCGACGCTGGTCGACCGTTGGAGCTTTAAGAAAAACACGAGCCAAGACAGAACGGGAAACAGACCAAAAACCAAACCTGTGTGGACCTAGGATGAAAGATTACACGCAGGAGAAGTAGAGAGAGTGTGTGTGTGTGTGTGTGTGTGTGTGTGCGTGTGTGTGTACAGCTGCTATGTTATAACTGCTACAATGTTTTTGGATGAGGGGTTGTTGTTTGGTTTTAACTCCCTTACCGTCTGAACGTTGAGCTGTAGGCTGATCTACACATCACCAGTGTGTAGGCCTATGTTGTCTGGTGGCTTGAGGACGTGGCATGCCATTGGTCAATGTGATCATGGTGTGGTCTATCTATCTATCTATCTATCTATCTATCTATCTATCTATCTATCTATCTATCTATCTATCTATCTATCTATCTATCTATCTATCTATCTATCTATCTTATCTATCTATCGGCAGTTCTGATAAGAGTCGTCTGCAGGCTCGTTCTTATGCAACCCCCCCCCCCCCCACACACACACACACACACACACACACACACACACACACATACACAGTATTATTAGAAGGGCATAGTTGAATAGTATGAAGGTGTAAAATAAAGGCAACGTGTATATGGCGTTGGCCTGGTGGTTGCGTGTGTCGAGGACAGCCACAGCAGACAGAGTAGGCGACGTCTTCCCCTGTCGCTGTCCGAGGTGCTGAACCACAGCAGACAGAGTAGGCGACGTCTTCCCCTGTCGCTGTCCGAGGTGCTGAACCACAGCAGACAGAGTAGATGACGTCTTCCCCTGTCGCTGTCCGAGGTGCTGAACCTCGGCTGAGTGATGACTTCACACGCTGCTGACAAGCCACTGACCGCCAGGTTTAGGAAATCACCCCCCGGTGTACATACGCCATTTAAAAAGAAATAAACACGTGAAACACTTTGCAGGAAGAACTACCTGCATCAAGTGAGATGCGTTAAGAAAAAGAAACAGAATTGTTGGTAGCTTTTGTGCTATACAAAAACTAAATGGCATTAAAAACAAGACTCGTTGTATGTAACTATTGTGTCTGGTTCCTAAACCTATCAGCTCTCACTTACAACTATAGAAGACCATGTTAGCCAAGCCAAGCCAAGACATGTTAGCCAAGATAACTCTTCTATTAAACCTTCATTACCCTTTATAATTAGGGTTATATAGTTATAGGAACCAACGAATAATAAAGAATAAAGCTGTTGAGAACTCTTCTATTAAACCTTCATTACCCTTTATAATTAGGGTTATATAGTTATAGGAACTAACGAATAATAAATAATAAAGCTGTTGAAAACTCTTCTATTAAACCTTCATTACCCTTTATAATTAGGCTTATATAGTTATAGAAACCAACGAATAATAAAGAATAAAACTGTTGAGAACTCTTCTATTAAACCTTCATTACCCTTTATAATTAGGCTTATATAGTTATAGGAACCAACGAATAATAAAGAATAAAGCTGTTGAGAACTCTTCTATAAAATCTTAATTACCCTTTATAATTAGGCTTATATAGTTATAGGAACCAGCGAATAATAAAGAATAAATCTCCAGCCCCGATCCAATATTCAACAAACGAAGAAGAAGAGAGATCAGATGTGTTTATTGCCGCTACGCTCGCTGCAGGAACGCGCCCCGGCGTGCACGCGCACAGTGCACACACGAGCAGCAGAGCTATGAGAGCAGCAGACAGCGGATTCAGTCAGAGTAGGAAGTAGAGGAAGTGTGTGTGTGTGTGTGTGTGTGTGTGTGTGTGTGTGTGTGTGTGTGTGTGGATGTGTGTGTTCTGTGTGTTTGTGTGTGTTCTGTGTGTGTGTGTGTGTGTGTTGCATCATTATAGACATGATTATTAAGCTGCATTCACAAACGACGATCACCACAATAAATAAATAAAATGCAACCACCAACACAGCAGTCCTATACAAATAGCCTTCATAACTGTAGGCCTATAATAGTGCTGACTAAATATATGAACATAGTTGTTTCCAGGCCTACAGTTTGTTAAATGCCAACACTGCTGTATTATGCAGTTATATCTGTTTCATTCAACTCTAGCTAGTAACATGGAGAATGAAGCTATAGGCCTACATGAATCATTTAAACGTTTTGAGAATATTAAACCAATTGATTTGATGAAAGGTCCGTTTTGAAACAGTAGAAAAAGGAGCACTGTAGCACCATCTGCTGGTTAGATGACGTCAGTGCAACTGGCTGGCCTGAAAAAACATGAACCATACGTCATCACCATGGATTTATGTGTTGAGACGATTGCAACAGTTTTAAAACATCTTGAAGGTAATTTCATGTCCCTCTCATACGAGTGATACTCTCAAATATAGAGTAGGCCTGCACTACATAACACAATATTGGGACTGGCTCGCAATATTCAAAACAATGTCCCATGAATCATTATTTACCCAAATCCAAAATGGGCAAATATGTTCTCAAATTCAAAGTTGACATGGATATAAGATTGATAAAGAAAATATGCTATTTCATTTGATAAAATGTTGTTTAATAACAGCTTTATTGAGTTATTGAGTAATTTGGTTAGAGCAGTTTGATTGACAGCTACAGGAACCAACCAGGTCTAACCACTGGGGCTTCTATATTGTCCCTGACAGAATTTTAAAATACAATTCATTACAAACAAACACAGTTTGCAACTGGTGTCGCTCACTAGTTACCGGTCTGCTACTTGTGTGTAGGCCTTCCAGTGCATGGGTAGAGTAGAGAAATCCTTATTATCCCTGCTGGGGCAATTCATTTTACAGCAAACAGTTAAAAACAGTTAAAATAATTAAGATGCGGTCCTGAAACAGATACAGCTAAAAAGAACATAAAAACACCATACGATTAGGTCCTAAAACACATACAGCTAAAAGGAACATACAAACACAATAAGATTAGGTCCTCAAAAACAAACAGCTAAAAGTAGCATAAAAACAAAATAAGAATAGGTCCTAAAACACATGCAGCTAAAAGGACATACAGTTTCAGTACCATGTGGTCAGAGCATACAAAAGTGCCTATCAGACAAAACAAAAACCATATCATGGTTAATCAGTCCTAGTCACCTTCTGGTTACAAGTTTAAACTTTGGATAGCTTCTGGGACAAAAGAGCGACCTTATTTATCCTACTACATCTAGGCATCCTACACCAACGCCCAGAGGGAAGGAGGGAAAACTCTGAATAAAGAGGGTGTAGAGGAACCTGAAGAATATCCTGAGCTTTCCTGGTGACCCTCTGAGGATAAACAAGACAGAGGCCATTCAGGTCACAGCCAGTGATGTTAGAGCTAGTCATCAGAATGTTCCTTAACATATTCTTAATCGTCAGCTTTAGGTTCCCAAACCAGCAAATAAAACCAAAGGTAAGAGCTGTCTCGAAACAAGATGAGTAAAACATTTTCAAATGTGATTAGTCTACATTAAAACTGCAAAGCTTCCTTAAAACGAATAAGTACTGGTGACCTTTGCTTGAGACTGCCTTCACATTAGGCTCAAAGCTTAGTTTGACATCACAATTGTATTGATGCACATTGTTTTGATATCCTATTGCTTATGATCGGTCTGCTTATGGTATAAAGTCCATAGATAGACCCCCCCGCTTAGCGAGGCCGCGTCACAGCCTATCAGATAGACCCCAGACTTATTACCAACTGTCTAGAAATGAATATTCATGAGCAAGCTAGAACCTTTCAATCTATTCATGTATCTTTAAAATCCTAGTTTTAAAATGGGGACTGTCTCTGGAAAACGGGGCCGTCTGGTCTTCAGTAGGCCGGTAGTATCGGCCTCCTACTGGAGCTGACCACACTGAGTTCACACTTGACAGGCACTAGGACCCTGGGGACCACGGCTTCCCCAGGGTCCTAGCGCCTGTCAAGATGTCTGCCTGCACATTGGCTCCCTGAGTCCCCTTATCACTACCTCACCAGAGAACTCCTCCACCAGCACCACCAGCACCACCACTACCACCACCACCAGTACTAACCGTCTTCATGACGTTAGACTCTAGCTCTTTGATGCTAGGCTATCCTCTGAACCCTGAGGTCAAGAGACTAAATTAGGTGTAGAAGTTCACATATATCCACAGCAAGTTTCCAGTCCTATTCTTCCAAAAATACAGCAGAGTCAATACTTCACGTTCAATACTCTATTTGTGGGCTCATGCAGGATCCCCAAAACAACCACCAGAGACCTTCCATGGTCACAAAAAGCTCTGCTTGATTCTGTGTGTAAAATCCTGAGTGCTCTCCCATTATTCTTCTCCCATTCTTCTCCCATTCAAGTATTTTCTTCATCACACAACACAGTGTCTTAAAGCACATGACAAGGGCGGGGCTCTCAGTTACCTCCAATCATTACTTATTATCATGCAAAAAGGTGCAACCCGCAGATGGCTATTGGGTTACCGTTATTAAATTAAGCCAATGACAAACCGCCTACACCCTCTCTAGGCTAATTATTTTGGGGGAGGGGGGGGGATGATGGGCCCCCGACCTGTTTGTCTGAGAGGGATCCGTTGTTAGGTTGTGAGACAAGGGAAGGGCCATTTGATGGTAATACCAACCGTGGAGCAATTGCTTTAAGAACTAAAGGGGGTTAGAGACAGACGTCTCTAACCTAACCTAACCGTCTCCTCTTTAGGATGAGATGAGGATGAGGATGAGAACATGATGAAGGTAAATATACATATGAATTCAAACTGGGGTTCAGAGACAGGGCTCTGGCAGGGAGGGGGGAAACAGTATGAGGCAAAACCAAATGTAACTGTTTAAAGACTAACACTTTCCTCAACAGCGTGTAAAGACAGCTGGTCTGTGGACAAGTTTATCATACATGGGGTCAAAAGGGGCCCGCGCCACGCCCCTTATGAGATCTAAAAAGGTACATGTGCATTTCGCTCATAACTTTCTTTCCGATGAGATAAAGGTTTGATTCTCAGAAATGCATGTTGGATCAGTGGGGTGTCGGTCTGGGAAGAACTTTAGTGAAAATCTCAGAAGTGGGCCGCGGGGTGAGAGGTCACGAGATGGAGCATTATCCGAGGCTCTTTTAGTTACTTCCTGTAGGGCTAGAGGCCCTAAATGTATCATCTTAGTTGTGATTGAGGCCCTCTTTCATATGAAAGAAACCCCAGGTCTCTTGCTCACTCCCAAGTGTCCTTGACCCCTAGGTCACCCACTAATTACATAACTTCCTGTAGGGCTGGATATACAGTATATTAACTACTACGTCGCTATCTTACTCCCAAGTCATTCTGTGCACATACCATTAACGGGGTTAATGGTGTGTTTGCATCACTTCCTGTAGGTCTAGGACCCTCATGTTGATAATTGTAGTAATCTTTTGAAAGTCTTTTTAGTCTTCCTTTTACTTTATTGAAGCATTAACACTTTAAAGTGGGATTAATTGGTCATGAATTATCTTGTGCAACAGCATGTTTTTATAAAATTAACCGTTGTAATGGATTTCAACTCCCTGTTTCCCCACGAAAACATGTCAGCCTGGCCCGTACCAGAGAAAAAATATGTCATCCCTGGGTCACACGAAAATCTATGTTTTTATTGAAAGAACATCATCAGTTACATAAAATAACATATCAAGACTTTCATATAACACACATAACATAGCAGCCCAGATGACTAATGTTACACAACGCAAAACAAAGATTCAAACAACATGCAAGCTGCGTGGTTTCAGGGTTACCAGCATCTATATGAATCACCATGGCAACGATAGAAAAAGTTGCATTAACTAACAAACTAAACATCCTCTACATTCACTGACTGAAGATTACAACATTAAAATGAATATCACTATAAATGTTATCAAAGCACATTATAATGCCGTAGTTATCTTAAAATGTTGCTTTTTCCACTGAGAATATAATGATTGTCATCCATTTTGATTTGGCAGAACCTTGACATACGTGACGTATTGCTGTTTCTTCAAACAGTCGATAGGGGGCTAAAACGGTCATATGGGTCGTTTTCAAAGACCTTTACAAACAACCTATTCTGACGTTTAGGTTGGAGATCACGTTTCATCGTTGACATTGTCAAAACGTTACGTGGATAGGTTGATGGTCATTAAACAGCTTATCCAAGAGAACCATGAATAAGAACTGTGTATGTTACTTTGTTAACTAAAGCTAGCCTGCTAACATTTCTGATAGCTACAGCGGGGCAAACTATGTCATCTATTTATACATTCTGATTATTGGTCTTCGGGTCAGTGATATTAGGATGACAATAGCAAACAAACATTAAATATGTTACATTTATATGCAAAATAAAGACAAACCAGCACATTCACATCAGGAAAAAGTGAATCGTCAATATCAATACATAAATATAACCCCCACTTCAATTCCATTAAAACCACCTACTCAATCAGAGTCTAAGATAAAGCCCTACTGTGTGGATATCATTTGTAAATCAGCTAAGCCAGACAGAGATATAATAGCCAACAGATACTTGATTTAGTCTTTTGAAACCATGTTGAACTCACAATCTCCTCATTTCAGATCAAATGATTGATGCATGACACAACTACATCTGCTCATAAAGAAGTTCACTGATTATAAACTATTGTAAATGTATTCTATATGCTATTCTAGCGCAAAATGTGGCCTGTCACAATGCCCAGAATTACGGAATGCAGAACTAGCTAGCTACCTCAGACACACTCTGAGCTACAGCATTCAGAAACTTCACTACTCAGGTCTACCCTGATTCTACTTCTTCAGAATCAGCAGCTATGTTCCCCAGTGAGGCCAATTAGGTGCAGCGAATTTGATTCTCTCTTGTGGAAGTATAGAAGCGCAACTGGTTCACTCCTTCTGTCGGACCTGCGGAAATATAAATAGAAGAAATGTAATGAAAGTGGCTGAAAATACCTACAGCTCATTTCATTTATTCACACTCCTAGGTTGAGCGTAGTACATATGAGGACTTTTATTTTCCCTAACAGGAAGCTCAAACCTCTTACTGTTTCAAGCTGGTGCATGCCTTTACAGAAGGTTAAGCATATTTGGCTTTATAAGGACCTGGTAATGGCTCTATAGGCTGGACACCAACCTGTAAAACAGATGAAGTTAAGATGTTCTTCACAAGAGCGTGGCCTCCATGTGGAAGGTTCCACACTGGACACGCCCCCACAGGGGCTGGAATGGTGTGAGCCTTCGTCCCATTGGCTGAAGTCCATCGGCTCACCGGACATCCAAAACCAGGAGCTTCCTGAAAGTGACCTACCAACATTGAAAGAGATGAAAGAGTTACATGAGTGGAAGGAAGAATAATGTGGCCAAATATTTAGCTTGTGTTATTTTCATGGTATTGTTGATAAGACAAAGTGATGGACGGACAGATGATCATAAGGACAGACTTGATTGCCTGATAGACACCAAGGTCTGGCCAGTACCTGCGCAGGCCCACCCAGAGGTGGCTGGTTAGTGGGAAGGGGGCGCGAGCTACCAGCTCATCAATCATCTCCTGGTCTTCTGGGCCCATGAGGCTCAGCAGGTCCCAGTGAACGTCTCTGCAGTAGAGCAGGGCGTCTGACCAGCACAGCCGTGTCCCCATCAGAGTGAGGTTCCTCCCCATCTTCTGAATGCTGACGGAGGGTGCAGCGAGCTCTGTGGTAATAATTGACAGTGTGTTGTTGAGGGAGTTTTACTATGACTATGAGCTATGAAGTAGAGCCTCTATAATCCCATTCAAAATAGCCTAGCCTTCTATTAATATTTACTATGTACCTATACACCATATATACAGTCTTCTGCATTGCCAATGCCACTATCAGTATGTAGTTGTTAAACGTTCTGTCCACTAGAGGGCATTCTACCAATTTACATTTATTTAATATTTTATTAAATATATTTAAGTAAATATTAACATTAGCCACAAAATTTTACATTGAATGTGATTGTTTGTATCACACAACAATAAAATAATAACAAGTCATTGAGTTGAATGGGAGTGAACACATACAAAGTGATTTCCCTTTTGCGAAAGGCAACATACAATTGATTCACACCAAGGTCTAATTTGTTTCGGCTCTAGCCAGGGAATAAATATGCTAAACCAATCATGTTTTGGTGATTTTGTCAGTCACCATTGAAACTGTACAAGTTGGAGGAGGTAACAAACTATTAATGTTTCTCCACACAGTGTTCTTACTGCATCCATAGTGGTAAACTACAATCATAGACCTATAATTATCACTATCTGTTATATGTATTGATCATTCATCTCGATAGCAGTAGGCGCTACAAGCGAATGTTTAATTCCACCTCGGTACGTGAATTTAGGTTGCTTTTGATAACATGAAGGTGTGCCGTTGTATCGCAACAGTTTAGTTTTGGATATCAACTTTCTACGAAAGAGTGACAACTCTATCTTAGTTATTGAACAGGGAAACAATTGTCTCCAAAACATGGATGTATTCAAGAATGCACACCCACTTATCATCCACAAACAGCTATTCACTACACTATTTTACACTTGGGTTAAAGTCAAACTCCAGTGTGATTGAATCCTCTAAATACATAGGATTTTTTGGTGAAAGGACTGAGCATAAGCTCGTCTTTACTAAGCTATACAGGTTGAGGGTTGAATCCGTCTTTACATCCGTCTTTATGCAGCATATTCACATCGCGCCTGATGTAAATAGTTTGTAACTTAAGTGAAATCGTCATTGTCAGGCGTCAAGTGACAAAAGCATTTAGTTTTCTAACATGCGGGTAGGCATAGGCGAGGACAAGATTTGCTTACGTTAACACAAAAATACATATTAAACTAGTAAAATACACATTCAACTAGTAATTTCAGCATTTGATTAGTATTCATCTTTTAGTATTCGATTTATATTCGAATATAAATCCACATACAGCCCTTCCACATACCTTATTTTGAAACTAATCAATTTCAGAAAGAATAATTAGCGGCAAAAAATTAATCACCAATCAATGTGTGATGTTTTTGAACATTTTAAGGGCAAACCAACACCTTCAGACACTTGGCAGTTCTTTCTCTCAAAAAGGAACCGTCACAGTCTTATCTCAGCACACTCAACTGATGTGAAGGGCTATGAGGTGTCTTAGACCATTCAGAAAACGTCTTACTTTGATACTTCACTCTGAAATATCACAATACAGAACAGAGTCATGTAGATCTGTGGTGCCCAACCTTTGACTTTAGATGGACCACTAAATTGTCATTAAGACCTTTCGTGGACCACCTCAGATCCAAACGGTAGAAAAAAGATAAATACTAATGCAGTGGCTGACCAAAGAGTGCCGGTAAACCCTTTATACACAAGTATTACTGCAAAAAGGCCATGACCAGTGGGAAGCAGTGGAAAGAAGAAGTCAGCAACACTGCTTTTGCTCCCTTTTATGTGTATTCAGAAAACCCAAATCAACACAAAGCATCAATGGAAAACCTTAAAATACAAAAATTTGAAAAGCACCTCTTTAAAATATGAATAAAAAAGATAATACTTTATTTAATATATTATTCTATTTGAAAGTATCTATATTAATTTTTCTATTATTGTACGTTACACTATTTTAAGAATAAAATCCCATGTACCGCCTGCATTACCCTCATGTACCACCAGTGGTACGTGTACCACCTGCAGTTCCCTCATGTACCACCAGTGGTACGCGTACCACAGTTTGAAAACACTGTATGCAGATTGTGTTTTGGTGGTTGCTATTACCCAAAGCATCTTACAATACTGCCGGTGCATACATTGTAATAATAGGTAGCCCCAACTGGGAATCAAACCCCTAACCCTGGCAGTGTTAGTGCCATGCTCTACCTGTTGAGCTATAAGGAACAGCAGCATTTGACTTTTGACCAATGATGATTGACCAAAAGTGGTACTGGTACACCCATACCCCTTTGATGATCATGTATTGATGGACTGGGTTCCTACCTCCGTACACTTTGACCTCACACAACTGCAGGTTGCTTGCTGTAACAGAGGACATGTAGAAGTTGATGAATCTTCCTTCCATTCCCCAACACTTGACAGTCTGAGTCAAGCAGCTTGGGTCATCGTTGATGATGGCACACCTGAGGAAAAGAGACAGAGAGAGAAGATACAGTAGTCTGGTGAAGGTATCAGAGACCAGATTCCAGTAGCTGGTGTGTGTCCAGGTGTACTTGAGCAGAGTACTCGTTGTGTTCCCTTATTTTCTGGGAGTATAATATTCTATGCTATTTAGTGATTTACACTTTTATCCAAAGACACTTAAAAGCAGGTTGAGGTCATTAGGGATCAAACACATAATATTTTGGCTGGGAGTCTAACAGTATTGAGTGGAAGTAAGGTAGGTGACACCAGTGATTCACCTTGGATTGCCGTTGCCGTTATTCACCAGTGAATTCCCGATGAGTATTTCCACACCGTTGAGCCTCTCCCTATAGACATTCCTATTAGTGACCTGGATCTCTGACACCCTGTACACACCAGGCAGCTTCAGCCTCCACCATGGTTTGGCCTGGAACAGGGTAACGCTGCAGCTGTTGTGCTCCCACTGAGGGTCGGTGTTCCCATCGATGGCGTGTTCAGCCTCCCCGCCCCCGTACAGGTAGTTTGAAGACTGAATAGCCGTGCCTCTCAACGCCACGTTAATGTGGGATGCCGCTTAATGGAGAAAGAAACCACAGAATAGTTTGTCAAGTTTCATTCTAGTGTTGAAAATACATTGAAATACTTATAATAATAATTATAACTAGTCATCGGCCGCTAAATGGGGCACATAGAAATACCTGAAAATCCAGGTGAATTCCACAGGAGGACAACAACACCTGGTGATGAGGAAATACTATTTACTTAATAAAATAAATACTTCAGCTATTTGCAAGCATTGATCCTGCAACTATTGTATCCATGAAATATTCAAACTATTTGTGTTAGGAATCTTACACACGCCCACGATCAAAGTAACATAGGAGGAGGTCAACTGTCAAAAGTTATGGCAGGTACATTTTTAGTAATTGAATATAATGAACTGGATAATGATAAATACTGTAGTGCTGTGTGGAATACCTACATATGAAACAACAGATGCGACGACTGGACCCCATGGTTCTGGAGAAACAACATGCCCAGACAATAGATTATACTAGCTACTAGGTATACATTCCTTCATATTAACATTGTATTAAAAGTGAAAAGGAACAGATCATTTGAGATGGAGCTATAAGTAACTGAAATATTACATTAATCTTATGTGTCCAAAAATTAGGAGTCTAACATTACAGAGCAATTCAAAAATATTGCAAAATAGTTTGTCTCTCTGTCTTGAAGATGGTACTCACCGGCAGAGTCTGTAGGTCCGTCTGCTACGAATGAAGCGTCTGCATCTAGGATCAGCACCATATACACTTGGATTTGCATTAAGTAATCCAAAGGCTCTTGTACGCAAATGCTACTGCTCAAGCCCTTACTGTGAGAGTAGCTATGGGGTTTTCTGCAGGAGAGGAAAGGTGAGAGATATGAGCTGAATGTAACAAAAACATGGCTTTCGTTATTACAACAAACTTGTTTTAGTTAGAATTACAGGGGGAAGAAAACGGTAAGCAAGGCTAGCGTTCTAGAAATGCTTTTACTTATACACATGGTATCGTCAGGGTGTATGGTACCACTAAAACACATTGTCAAGGGCCGTAGTCCTCCCTTTGATTTGTTGAGATGTCAATGAGTTTATTTATTACTAGCAATGGGTATGCTTTTATCTCTCTGCCTCTGTACTTTCCTCTCCAATTTGATATGCAAAGATATTCAATGGAAAATAAATGCATGGTTTTATTTCCTTCTCCATGTATTCATTATGAATTGGTAGAATTAGAATTGTCCAATTATATGTAGTTCTAATTAAAACATTTATTTTTCAAACTTCAGTTCTGGTTAACATATTCAGGCTGATTACACTTGTCCTCATGAGTAAAAGAGATATCAGATGTGTATCTTACTTAAAAATGATTATGGTCCCACTGCTACGTACCTTGCCCTGACGTCTGTCTCTACATATCACTTTGCATCAGCTCACACTGGCTCTAGGTAGGAAGAACAACCATTGATAAAATGGAAAACATTTCTAGCTACTGCAGCCATTTATAGGCACTTTACAGGGAAATTGGAAGGGCGTTGAATATTTGCGAGCATTGTTTGTATAGGCCTCGTGAGGCACGTCAACGCGCTGCACGAAGGATCATGGGAAATCTCTGTGTGTTATATTGTTGTGTGATGAAGGGAAATCGATGTGCTATATTGTTGGGTGATGAAGGACAAACGGGCACGCAAATGTCTCAGCTCTCTGTACTTCCACAGGGAGATGAGGGAGGGGGCGCCATAATTTATTTATTTCGAGCAACAGTAAATATGTATATGTATATGTTGCACAGTTGGACAAAAAGGGACTTCCAAGCACACGTAAGTTTATAATGGTTATTTTAATTATTTTCTGGAAATACAGAAACAATACAGAAGTCCCATTTCTGTCCACTGGGTGGCACTTTAGAGTTTGAACAGCTGCTCGTGTGTGGAGAAGCGGTAACGTTGAACTTTAACACAAACCTTCCCTCTTTGCTTTTCGCATTATTACTCAGATTTGTGGTTCCAGTCTTCACTAAAGGCCTTAGCTGTTCCAACGAGCCCACACCAGCATGTCTGACGTTAATGTCTAAACAGTTGTAAGATAACCTAAGGTAATGAAGAACTAACATCTCTGACTATTAAACCCAGCTGTAATATAACCTAAGTTAATGAATTACTAACATATCTAACTATTAAACCTAGTTGTATAATATGTATATGGCTATTAAGCACATTTTTAAGTTAACCTAAAGTATATTCGTAACTAATGTCTCTGACTATTAAACACAGTTGTAAGATAACCTAAGTTAATGAATAACTGATGTCTCTGACTATTAAACCCAGTTGTAAGATAACCTAAGTTAAGTTAATGAATAACTAATATCTCTGACTATTAAACCCAGTTGTAAGATAACCTAAGTTAAGTTAATGAATAACTAATATCTCTGACTATTAAACCCAGTTGGAAGATAACCTAAGTTAATAAATAACTAATATCTCTGACAATTAAACCCAGTTGGAAGATAACCTAAGTTAAAAAATAACTAATATCTATGACGTAGGAGCCAATTCCTTTGTTTACTTTTATTGGCTATTTCCAGTATCGTGTGTGTGTGTGTGTGTGTGTGTGTGTGTGTGCGTGCGCACTTGTACTCACCTATTTGAATGGCAGTTGACGAGCGTTGCGTTGTGCAAATTCCTTGACAATGTGCTTGAGTCTTGACTCAGCAGTGAGTTCTCCTTTGAACACAGGCGTATTTCAGAAGTGGCGATCTGAATCTCTCGCAAGGGCCCATTCTCCGCACAACACACAGTTGGAGGTCCCGCTCTCTCTACGGGCCCCCCACCCCACGGGCCCCAGTGAAACACCACCGCCTGCAACGTCTGTATTTACACCACTGCATAGGGACTCAAGTGCAGGAGGGGCACCAAAACAGCCTCATGATAAACGTTATAAGAATTAATCAAATGTAAGGTTAAGCACAACTCCAAAAGGTACATATAACCATTTAAGGTAATACAAGATACACATATATGTGGGGCCCACAGTAATGTTGGGTATATTAATGGCATATTAGTGGACCCTGGGCACCCCCCCATTCTCGTACTAAATTGTCATGTATTCTTTTCTTGTTTGATTTATTATTTTGTACATTTACAATCTGATGTATATGCATTTGCAAGAACAACTTATCTATTTCAGTAGGTTCAATTACTATTTACAATCAGTAAAGCTCCTACAGGCACTTTGGGGCAGCTAAGTAGCAACGATACACTGACGTGCTTGTGTTTCTATATTTTTAGACAATAATTAAAATAACCATTTTACACCTACGTGCGCTTGGAAGTCCCTTTATGTCCAAGTTTGCAACATATACATATACATATTTACTGTTGCTCGAAATAAATAAATTATGGCGCCCCCTCCCTCATCTCCCTGTGGAAGTACAGAGAGCTGAGACACTTGTGTGTCCGTTTGTCCTTCATCACCCAACAATATAACACACAGATTTCCCTTCATCACACAACAATATAACACAGAGAGAGATTTCCCATGATCCTTCGTGCAGCGCGTTGACGTACCTAACGAGGCCTATGCAAATAATGCTTGCAAATGTTCAACGCCCTTCCAATTTCCCCGTAAAGTGCCTGTAAATGGCTGCAGTAGCTAGAAATGTTTTCCATTTTATCAATGGTTGTTCTTCCTACCTAGAGCCAGTGTGAGCCGATGCAAAGTGATCTGTAGAGACAGACGTCAGGGCAAGGTACGTAGCAGTGGGGCCATAATCATGTTTAAGTAAGATACACATCTGATATCTCTTTTACTCATGAGGACAAGTGTAAGTAGCCTAAACATGTTAACCAAAACGAAAGTTTGAAAAATGAATGTTTTAATTAGAACTACATATAATTGGACAATTCTAATTCTACCAATTCATAATGAATACATGGAGAAGGAAATAAAACCATGCATTTATTTTCCATTGAATATCTTTGCATATGAAATTGGAGAGGAAAGTACAGAGGCAGACAGATAAAAGCATACCCATTGCTAGTAATTAAATAAACTCAATGACATCTCAACAAATCAAAGGGAAGACTACGGCCCTTGACAATGTGTTTTAGTGGTACCATTAAAGGGATCCACCCTGACGATACCATGTGTATAAGTACAAGCATTTCTAGAACGCTAGCCTTGCTTACCGTTTTTTTCCCCCTGTAATTCTAACTAAAACAAGTTTGTTGTAATAACGAAAGCCATGTTTTTGTTAAATTCACCTCATATCTCTCACCTTTCCTTTCCTGCAGAAAACCCCATAGTCACTCTCACAGTAAGGGCTTGAGGATTAGTATTTGCATACAAGAGCCTTTGGATTAATGAATGCAAATCCAAGTGTATATGGTGCTGGTCCTAGATGCAGACGCCTCATTCGTAGCAGAAGGACCTACAGACTCTGCCGGTGAGTACCATCTTCAAGACAGAGAGAAAAACTATTTTGCGATATTTTTGTATTGCTCTCTAATGTTAGACTCCTAATTTTTGGACACCTAAGATTAATGTAATATTTCAGTTACTCATAGCTCCATCTCAAATTATCTATTCCTTTTCACTTTTAATATAATGTTAATATGAAGGAATGTATACCTAGTAGCTGGTATTATATATTGTCTGGGCATGTTGTTTCTCCAGAACCATGGGGTCCAGTCGTCTCATCTGCAGGTTCATTGGTAGGTATTCCACACAGTACGACAGTATTTATCATTATCCAGTTCATTATATTGAATTAATAAAAATGTACCTGCCATAACTTTTAACAGTTGACCTCCTCCTATGTTATTGTGATCGTGGGCGTATGTAAGATTCCCACCATGAATAGTTTGAATATTTCATAGATACAATAGTTGCAGGATAAATGCTTGTAAAAAATAGCTGAAGTATTTATTTTATTAAGTAAATAGTATTTCCTCATCACCAGGCGTTGTGGTCCTCCTGTGGAAGTCACCTGGATTTTCTGGTATTTCTATGTGCCCCATTTAGGGGCCGATGACTAGTTATAATAATTATTATAAGTATTTCAATGTGTTTAGAACACTAGAATGCAACTTGACAAACTATTCTGTGGTTCCACTCTCCATTAAGCTGCATCCCGCATTAACCTGGCGTTGAGCGGCAAGGCTATTCAGTCTACAACCTACTCGAACCTGGGGAAGGCTGAAAACGCCATTGATGGGAACAGTGACCCTGAGTACAATCACAACAGCTGCACCCATACCAAGTTCCAAGCCAAACCATGGTGGAGGCTGGAGCTGCCTGGTGTGTACAGGGTGTCAGAGATCCAGGTCACTAATAGGAATGACGTTAGGGACAGGCTCAATGGCGTGGAAATACTCATCGGGAATTCACTGGCGAACAACGGCAACAACAATCCAAGGTGAATCACTGGTGTCACCTCCCCTACTTCCACTGAATACTGTTAGACTCCCAGCCAACACGTTCTGGGTTTGATTCCTTATGACCTCGACCTGCTTTTAATTATTTGGAATTATTTGGATAAAAGTACAAATTACTAAATAGCATAAAATATTATACTCTCTGATACCTTCACCAGACTACTGTATCTTCTCTCTCTGTCTCTTTTCCTCAGGTGTACCATCATCAACGATAACCCAAGCTGCTTGACTCAGACTGTCAAGTGTTGGGGAATGGAAGGAAGGTTCATCAACTTCTACAAGAACTCTGATGTAACAGATGCTTTGGTGTTGTGTGAGGTTAAAGTGTACGGAGGTAGGAACCCAGTCCATCATTACATGATCATCAAAGGGGGATGGGTGTACCAGTACCACTGTTGGTCAACCATCATTGGTCAAAAGTCAAATACTGCTGTTCCTTATAGCTCAACAGGTAGAGCATGGCATTAACACTGTCAGGGTTAGGGGTTTGATTCCCACTCGGGGCTACCTATTATTACAATGTATGCACAGACAGTATTGTAAGACACTTTGGGTAAAAGCATCCACCAAAGCACAATCTGCATACAGTGTTTTCAACCTGTGGTACCACTGGTGGTACACGAGGGTACTGCAGGTGGTACGTGGGATTTTATTCTTGAAATAAACACTTTTTCCCACTGGCCAAGGCCTTTTTCTCAGTAATACTTGTGTATAAAGGGTTTGCTGGCACTCTTTGGTCAGCTACTGCATTTGTATTTATCCATTTTGTACTGTTTCAATCAGAGGTGGTCCGTGAAAGGTCTTGATGACAATTTAGTGGTCCACCTAAAGTCAAAGGTTGGCACCACTGA
>JACYXH010000564.1:247500-287924 GCA_026745465.1 Lota lota | reverse complement strand
ATACCAACACCAAACCAGCACAGTGCACACACGAGCAGCAGAGCTATGAGAGCAGCAGACAGCGGATTCAGTCAGAGTAGGAAGTTTGGTGTGTGTGTGTGTGTGTGTGTGTATGTGTGTGTGGTTGTGGGTGTGTGTCTGTGTTGCATCAATATAGACATGATTATTAAGCTGCATTTGTGACCCACATAAACATAATATTATGAAACGCAAAAATGTGAATTTATTTTCAAACGTAGGTTAACCCACCCCTAGGTATTTTATTTAGTTACAAATCCAACTAGATTTTATTATGTGTGTGTGTGTGTGTGTGTGTGTGTGTGTGTGTGTACTACGTGGTAGGGGCAAGGAGTGAACTGGGATTGGGGCTAAGTCTCTTGACCTCAGGGTTCAGAGGATAGCCTAGCATCATAGAGCCAGAGTCTAGGGTCATGGGGTCAAGGTCCCTCTGTCATGGGGGAGGTTGTTAGAGTCATCCAACATTAGCTCACATCCAACAGTTCACCTCCCTGCTCAAGCTTTGACACACTCTGTGTTTTAAGATGCCTCGACCAAATGCAAATATATAAATATATTGACACACACACACACACACACACACACACACACACACACACACACACACACACACGCACATGCACACACACGTCCCCTAGTTTCTGCCCCAGTTTGTTGGTTCCTTGTTTGTTGTAGGTTTACCTACAGGTACCCCAACACCATCACCACTTCAACACCACCCCGACACATACACCACCCAAACACCACCCAATACCAACCCTACCCCAACTCCATCCCAACACCAAAACCACCCCAACACGACCCCAAAACCACAACACCCCAACACCAACACCACCCTAACATCGACACCATCCCGACACCAATTCCTCCCCAACACCACCTTAACACCACCCCAACCCCAACACCACCCCAACCAAACCATATTACCACCTCAACACCACCTCGACACCACCCTGACACCACCCCACACCTCCCAACTCCAACACCACCCTAACTTCACCCCAACACCACGCTAACCCCAACACCACACCATCCCAACACCACCCCAACACTAACTCCACCCCAACACTACCCCAACACCAACACCACTTCAACACCACCCTCACCCCAAGACCAATACCACCCTAACACCAACACCACCCCAACATCACCACAACACCAACCCTACCCCAACACCACCCCAACACCACCCAACACTAACACCACCCCAATACCAACACCATCCAAAAACCAACACCACCCGGACACCACTCCAACACCACCCTAACCCAACACCATACCGCCCCAACACAACACCACCCCAACACCAACACCACCCCAACACCAACACCACCCCAACTCCAACATCACCCTAACACCACCCCAACACCAACACCACCCCGACACCATCCCAACACCACCCCAAAATCACCCCAACACCACACCACCCAAACACCACCCCAAAATCACCCCAACACCACACCACCCAAACACCACCTCAACACCACCCAACACCTCCCAACTCCAACACCACCCTAACTCCACCCCAACACCACCCTAACACCAACACCACACCATCCCAACACCACCCCAACACAAACACCACTTCCACAACCCAACACAAACACCACCCCAACACCACCCCAACACAAACACCACCCCAACACCATCCTTACACAACACCACCCCAACACCAACACCGCCCCAACCCCTCTCTAACACCTACACCAACACTACCCAAACACCACCCAACACCACCCCAACGCCAACACCACCCCAGCACCAACAAAAACCACCCGAACACCAACACCACCTCATCACCACCCCAACATCACCCCAAAACCACCCCAACCCCAACACCAACCGGACACACCCCAACACCAACACCACCCAACACCAACACCACCTCAACACCAACACCACCCCAAAACCAACACCACCCCAACACCAAAACCCCCCAAACACAACCCAACACCAACATCAACACCATCCCAACACCACCCCAAAATCACCCCAACACCACACCACCCAAACACCAGCCCAACACACCCCAAACACCATCACTGCACAACACCACCTCAACACCTACCCAACACCACCCAACACCAACACCACCCCAAAACCAACACCACCCCAACACCAACACAACCCCAACACCAACTCCTTTCCAACACCACCCCAACCACAACAACACACCAGCACCACCCCAACTCCACCCCTACCCTAACACAACCGCAACACCAACACCACCCCAACACAACCCCAACACTAACACAACTCCAACACCACCCCAAAACCAAACCTCCCCAACACCAACACCACCCCAACACCTCTCTAATACCAACACCATCCCGACACAACACCACCTTAACACCAACACCACCCCAAAACCACTCTAACACCAGCACCATCCCAACACCACCCCAACACCAACACCACCCCAACTCAAAAACCACCCCAACACCACCACAAACCACAACAACCCAACAACAACACCACCCAAACACCACCCTAACAGCAACACCATCCGAACACCACCCCAACCATATCACCACCCCAACAATAACACCACACCAACTCCACCCCAACTCCACCCCTACCCCAACACCACCCCAAAACCACCCCAACACCAACAACACCCCAAAACCACACAACCCCAACACCAACACCACACCACACACCCCAACACCTAAACCACCCCAACACCAAAACCACCCCAACACCACCCCAAAACCACATTACCCCAACACCACCCCAACACCACCCCAACACCAACCCAACACCCTCACCACCCCAACACCACCCCAACACCACACCACCCCAACAGCAAGACCACCCAAACACCACCCAACAACAACACAACCCCAACACCACCCCAACACCAGCAACACCCCGACTCCACCCCAACTCCACTCCAACACCAACACCACCCCAACACCATTCCTACCACCACCCCAACATCAACACCACCCAAGCACCACCCAACATCAACATCACCCCAACACCAACACCAATCCAACACAAGCACCACCCCAACATCACACAATCCCAACACCAACACCACCCCAACACCACAAAAGAAGAAGAAGAGAGAACAGATGTGTTTATTGCCGCTATGCTCGCTGCAGGAACTCGCCCCGGCGTGCACGCGCACAGTGCACACACGAGCAGCAGAGCTATGAGAGCAGCAGACAGCGGATTCAGTCAGAGTAGGAAGTAGAGGAAGCAGTGCCCCGGGTTTGGTGTGTGTGTGTGTGTGTGTGTGTGTGTGTGTGTGCTTTTGG
This sequence comes from Lota lota, assembly GCA_026745465.1. NCBI lineage: Eukaryota > Metazoa > Chordata > Actinopteri > Gadiformes > Lotidae > Lota > Lota lota. The sequence continues at coordinate 284,643 of JACYXH010000564.1, read as the reverse complement.
GTGTGTATGTGTGTGTGTGTGTGTGTGTGTGTGTGTGTGCTTGTGGGTGTGTGTGTGTGTGTGTGTGTGTGTGTGTTGCATCAATATAGACATGATGCAACACCCACCCCTAGGTATTTTATTTAGGATTTTAAGATGTGTGTGTGTGTGTGTATGTGTGTGTGTGTGTGTGTGTGTGTGTGTGTGTGTGTGTGTGTGTCTGTGTACTACGTGGTAAGGGCAAGGAGTGAACTGGGATTGGGCCTAAGTCTCTTGACCTCAGGGTTCAGAGGATAGCCTAGCATCATAGAGCCAGAGTCTAGGGTCATGGGGTCAAGGTCCCTCTGTCATGGGGGAGGTTGTTAGAGTCATCCAACATTAGCTCACATCCAACAGTTCACCTCCCTGCTCAAGCTTTGACACACTCTGTGTTTTAAGATGCCTCGACCAAATGCAAATATATAAATATATTGACACACACACACACACACACACACACACACACACACACACGCACGCACGCACACACACACACACACACACACACGTTCCCTAGTTTCTGCCCCAGTTAGTCGGTTCCTTGTTTGTTGGAGGTTTGTTTCTGTCTGTGCACATGAAGTAAAGCTTCCTTTTACACTCACCCCTCTGAGTCTGATGTCTGCATTTGGGTTCACCTCCCTGCACAAGCGTGACACACTCAGTGTTTTAAGATGCCTCCATCAAATGCAAATATATATCCATATATTAACCTCCCTCCCCTCTCGCTATCACTCGCTTAGTCTCCCTTCCTCCTCCATCAGAGTATTTTGTATTTGTGTATTCCCAACATGTTTGCCTACAGGGATTTACATAATCAGTATCAGTCATGAATAAAAAAACATTCTAACCATAAGAGTCTTGAGACTTGACTTGGACTTGCAAACATCAACCTTTCATTCAGAACGAGGACAAACCATTGTAACATTAACTTTATTACGCACACATCATATCATAAATATGTTTGTTTGTTCAAATGGATGCAGTATGTTTGTTTTGTTATCTGTAGCCTACATTTATTGTCTCAAAATCATCATATGCACTAACTTTTACCATATTCACAATAAATGCATTTTTAATTGACATTCTTTTACTGATTTTATCCAATGAAGATGGTCAGTGATCTTCAAATCATCACACACACATCACTGGACACACATACACCCACACATACACACATCAACACCAAGACACCATGCAACAATGTAATGCTGTCATTATTCAAATGTCTGAGCTGTAATTTACCCACGTAAAACACACACACACACACACACACACACACACACACACACACACACAGACACACACATATAACTTGTATTTAAGTTCCCTAGTTTCTGCCTGGGGGGGGGGGGGGTTCTGCATGTCTGCACCTGGGTTCACCTCCCTGCACAAGCCATGACACACTCAGTGTTTTAAGATGCCTCCACCAAATGCAAATATACACCTCTCTCTCTCTCTCTCTCTCTCTCTCTTCCTCTCTCTCTCTCTCTCTCTCTCTCTCTCTCTCTCTCTCTCTCTCTCTCTCTCTCTCTCTCTCTGTCTGTCTGTCTGTCAGTGTCTCTCTCTTAAACCAGCCGTCACCACACACACACACACACACACACACACGTCTTTGTCTTTATTGAAATCAGTAAAGTGTACAAACATTATACCATGTTATTCAGTATTCAGAAGCATAAACTCGAAGAAACAGACTATGAATTATTGTGTTATCAAAATGGATCCTTTAAACATTAATGCATGACTGCAGCTTTTGATGTTCTAGCATTAAAGGTTATGAAATGTGTTGAAGAGAAAATAGACAGTGAACAGTACAGTTTATGTAATGTAACCATTTATAATGGGTTATGTTTCTATAATAGACAGGGTTATTTTCTTCATTCATTTCTCTTCAATGAGTCATCTTGTTCTGTTTTTCCTTCTTCCTCTTGTTACAATCTTTACAGACAGGTATTACAAAAACACACACACACACACACACACGCACACACCCCCACACACACATACATATGTTGTGTGTTTGTGTGTGTATAGCATCAATGTAGACATGACTATTAAGCTTCATACACATATTACAGGAACACACACACACCCACCCACACACAAACACACACACACACACACACACACACAGACACACACACACACACATACATATGTTGTGTGTGTGTGTGTTGCATCAATGTAGACATGATTAATAAGCTTCATACACAACGTACATACTAGGACATCAAAACGATTCTGATCAGGATATTCAAAATTAAAATGCAACCATCAATACAGTAGTCCTACAAATATGATTCATAACTGTAGGCCTATAATAGTACTGACCAAATATATGAACATAGTTGTTTCCAGGACTACGTGAATTAGGCTTTAGGCCTACATGTATCATTTAAACGTCTTGAAAATATTAAGCCAATTGTTTTGATATAAGGTCCGTTTTGAAACACTAGAAAAAGGTGCACCGTAGCACCATCACCTGGTTAGATGACGTCAGTGCAACTGGCTGACCTGAAAAACATGAACCCTACGTCATCACCATTGATGTATGTGTTGATACGGTCCTGGCAGTTTTAAATCACCTTGAAGGTCATTTCATGTCCCTCTCATATGTGTGATAGTCTCAAATATAGAGTAGGCCTACACTACATAACACAATATTGAGATTGGCTCCACAATGTTCAAAACAATATCACATGAGTAAAAGTATTCATCAGATAATGACTTGAGGAAGAGTAAGAAAGTATCTAGTGAAAAGACTAATCAAGTACTGAGTTACTTCAAACCAAATGATTTATTGTTGTAATAGGCAGAGCAAGATGAACATAAATAGACAAAAATTACTTTGTATATGCTTGTCAAATTGACATTAACAACATATAAAATAACATGTATCCCTTCAAATAAAACAACACACAATAAGACATTACATCGTTACAAAATAACATTAATGAAAATACAGCCACAAGAAATCTCTCTCTCTCTCTCTCTCTCTCTCTCTCTCTCTCTCTCTCTCTCTCTCTCTCTCTCTCTCTCTCTCTCTCTCTCTCTCTCTCTCTCTCTCTCTCTCTCTCTCTCTCTCTCTCGCTCTCTCGCTCTCCTTCGTTTTTGTATATTCACAGACTGTTTGCCTACAGGGATTTAAATAAAGGTTCTTCCCTTTAGGAAGATGAAAACTGACTGATTCATGAAAGCCAGTAATTGATGAAAACCAGTTTATTGCAGTTTGAAAGTGTGTTGCATGCAGAGCAGGCAGACATGTCAGCGCTCTCTCTCCCTGTGTGTGTGTGTGTGTGTGTGTGTGTGTGTGTGTGTGTGTGTGTGTGTGTGTGTGTGTGTGTGTGTGTGTGTGTGTGTGTGTGTGTGTGTGTGTGTGTGTGTGTGTGTGTGTGTGTGTGTGTGTGTGTGTGTGGTGACGGCTGATTTAACCTGTGAGCCTTGATTGGTCAATGCACCACAGGTGTGCAGCCTCATCCCGTCCCAGAGTCTAATCAGTGTGACTCGGGCCAGGTGAGGCTGCTTCACCCATCAACCACACACAGTCTTATCCAAACTCAGTTGACAAAGAAAACAACTCAATCAACTAATCAAGCCTATACTCAACCCTCAATGTAACTTTATACAGTACAGGGTCAGGCAGAAACACATCACTCTGCTGTCTGTCCTTCTCCCTTCTTCCAACACATTTGAAGGGATGCAAATGGTCAGCTGATGGAAATTCCCTAGTAAGTAAATCAGGTTCAAAGCCTCTCCTCTCTCTGAGAACACTGTTTGAATACCTGATCCCTGACCAAATGAAGTGGGAAGCGTGTGTGTGCTTCTACCTGCCACGCCCTGTGTGTGTGCAGGTCGAGCCGTCAGACGTCTGAGTTGTCATAGCAACCCCTCCCCTCCCAGTCTCCTAGAGACAGCCTTCACGCAATACAGAGCACATTGTGTCCGTTTATGATAGAAAACACTACGGGTGTATTTATTTAAAGTGGGCTTATGTAGGCCTATATCTCTTAATAAATATATAGATCTGGAAACCTCTTAACACATTTTGTGTAGTGCTTGTTAAACCATTTGTAGTTTCAAGACAAATATAATGTCTATAAAACACTGGTTGGACTTAAAAAGCACACTTACTATCAATTCATCGTATTGATTAATTTGGTTTCTGTGGACACGTGCACGCACACAACGTGCACACACATGAACGTGCACACATATGAACGTGCACGCACACAACGTGCACACATGTGAACGTGCAGTACACATCCAGAGTGTTGCTACAAACGAGACGCTAATCCGTGTTAAAAGTTGGTGAGTGAGATGTTTTCCCCACAGAGTGTGGGGCGGGGCCACGTAGAGAGAGAGGAGAGCAGAGACTTATTGACTAAGACACTTGGCTGTTTTGACCTGTTGCTGCGCTGTGTCAACGTCACCGCCATGTTGGAGAGGTCAAGACTGGCCTGTAAGCAAATACAAGAGAACAGGGTTAAACAGCACTATAAGGTTTATATTTCTCAACTGATTTAAATGAGTTGTTATTATATTCATACTAAATCATGTTATATATGTTTTATATATCATATATTTTTATTTATTTATTAATAAAAACCGCAGGTCCCCGTTTACTTTACAGACCAGGTTATTCACATTTTGTCTTGACAAAGGAGACATGACAAGGAGGTCAAAACAATCCCACATGAAGACTAAAGTCTACATGAATAGGAGTCAAGGAGTAGCTTATGAAACAATGGCTGATCAATAATCAACAGTCAATATTGACATCAGATTCATGGGAACATAACAATATACAAGTCTTTAATTTAAAAAACCTTCTGCACAAAATCCGACAGTAGCATGTGACCCTGTCATAAGCCACCCAGATGGCTTTACTGGGCTCCTCCCACACCAGGACACTGGTAGTTGATGAAAACCAGTTTATTGCAGAGTTTGAAAGTATATTGCATGCAGAGCAGGAGGTGAATACTGACATGTCAGCACTCTCTCTCTGCCTGTGTGTGTGTGTGTGTGTGTGTGTGTGTGTGTGTGTGTGTGTGTGTGTGTGTGTGTGTGTGTGTGTGTGTGCGTGGTGACGGCGGGTTTAACCTGTGAACCTTGATTGGTCAATGCACCACAGGTGTGCAGCCTCACCCCGCCCCAGAGTCTAATCAGTGTGACTCGGGCCAGGTGAGGCTGCTTCACCCATCAACCACACAGTCTTATCCAAACTCAGTTACCAAAGAAAACAACTCAATCAACTAATCAAGCCTATACTCAATCCTCCATGTAACTTTATACAGTACAGGGTCAGGCAGACACACATCACTCTGCTGTCTGTCCTTCTCCCTTCATCCAACACATTTGAATTGATGCACACGAACTGCTGATGGAAATTCACTAGCAGCCAAACAGGTTCAAAGCCTCTCCTCTCTCTGAGAACACTGTTTGAATACCTGATCCCTGACCAAATGAAGTGGGAAGCGTGTGTGTGCTTCTACCTGCCACGCCCTGTGTGTGTGCAGGTCGAGCCATCAGAGGTCTGAGTTGTCATAGCAACACCTCCACTCAGCTGTCTCCTAGAGACGCTGTGTGTTTGTCAACAAGACCACAGGAAGGGGTAATAATAATATTTAATAATTTATGCCTTGAGTAAAAAAACGGTGGTTGAGAAATGTAAATGTTAAAGTGTTTTCTATCCAGAAAAATCTCAGCTCCTCGTTTACTTTACAGGCCAGGTTATTCACCTTCTGTCTTTACTAAAGGCCTTAGCTGTTTCAATGAGCCCACACCAGCATGTCTAATGTCTTAGTGAATGATTAATTAATATCTCTATTAAACCTCAGCTCCTCGTTTACTTTACAGGCCAGGTTATTCACCTTCTGTCTTTACAAAAGGCCTTAGCTGTTTCAATGAGCCCACACCAGCATGTCTAATGTCTTAGTGAATGATTAACTAATATCTCTATTAAACCTCAGCTCCTCGTTTACTTTACAGGCCAGGTTATTCACCTTCTGTCTTTACTAAAGGCCTTAGCTGTTTCAATGAGCCCACACCAGCATGTCTAATGTCTTAGTGAATGATTAACTAATATCTTTATCAAACCTCAGCTCCTCGTTTACTTTACAGGCCAGGTTATTCACCTTCTGTCTTTACTAAAGGCCTTAGCTGTTTCAATGAGCCCACACCAGCATGCCTAATGTCTTAGTGAATGATTAACTAATATCTCTATTAAACCTCAGCTCCTCGTTTACTTTACAGGCCAGGTTATTCACCTTCTGTCTTTACTAAAGGCCTTAGCTGTTTCAATGAGCCCACACCAGCATGTCTAATGTCTTAGTGAATGATTAACTAATATCTCTATTAAACCTCAGCTCCTCGTTTACTTTCCAGGCCAGGTTATTCACCTTCTGTCTTTACTAAAGGCCTTAGCTGTTTGAATTTAACAAGGGGTTCGCTCTGTCCATGTGAAACTCGATTTAAATGTAAAACAATAAAATAAGAGTGGAGACACTTCTGGTTATCTTCATCACACAACAATATAACACAAAGAGAGATTTCCCATGATCCTTCAGGCAACGCGTTGAAGTGTCTCACACAAAGTCAATTATGGCGTGCGATGGCTCTCTGCATATGAGGCGTCTGGAGGGTTTAGATAGTAAAATGATCAACGCCAAGGCCTGGCAGTCCATGAAGGCCTATGCAAATAATGTTCCTTCCAATTTCCCTGTTCAATGGGTGGCAAACCACGACCCTAGACAATGTGTTTTCACTGGTACCATTAAAGGGATATGCCCAGATATCTGTAAATTGGTATTGAAATAAGTCTTACCCAGATTCAGATTTGATTTTTGATCTAACATTCATAATTGTGTGTCCAGAAGGGGTGTTATCTGGGTGAGCATTGGCTTCCCGTTAGCCGCCTTCATTAACTTGCAGAGTTACAGCTCCTCCTGTGAGGGGTATACACTTTAATTTCCAAAGATTTCCAATATGAATGGAATAGTCGTCAGGCTATGAGAAATTGAATTGCGTCTTGTGATGGCTCGCTGCATACGCAGAGTCTGGAGGGGACAGTCAAACTAGCAATGTCACGGTACGGTAGTCTAAAAACATTTTGTGTTGCTTCATCTGTATTCATCATTTGTTGCTTTATTTTCGGTTCATCTTATTTTGAATTGTGAAGTGTTAAAAAGACTGTGTTGACAAAGAAAACGACTCAATGTAACTTTATACAGTACAGGGTCAGGCAGACACACATCACTCTGCTGTCTGTTCTCCCTTCATCCAACACATTTGAATTGATGCACACGGACTGCTGATGGAAATTCACTAGCAGCCAAATCAGGTTCAAAGCCTCTCCTCTCTCTGAGAACACTGTTTGAATACCTGATCCCTGACCAAATGAAGTGGGAAGCGTGTGTGTGCTTCTACCTGCCACGCCCTGTGTGTGTGCAGGTCGAGCCATCAGAGGTTTGAGTTGTCATAGCAACACCTCCACTCAGCTGTCTCCTAGAGACGCTGTGTGTTTGTCAACAAGACCACAGGAAGGGGTAATAATAATATTTAATAATTTATGCCTTGAGTAAAAAAACGGTGGTTGAGAAATGTAAATGTTAAAGTGTTTTCTATCCAGAAAAATCTCAGCTCCTCGTTTACTTTACAGGCCAGGTTATTCACCTTCTGTCTTTACTAAAGGCCTTAGCTGTTTCAATGAGCCCACACCAGCATGTCTAATGTCTTAGTGAATGATTAATTAATATCTCTATTAAACCTCAGCTCCTCGTTTACTTTACAGGCCAGGTTATTCACCTTCTGTCTTTACAAAAGGCCTTAGCTGTTTCAATGAGCCCACACCAGCATGTCTAATGTCTTAGTGAATGATTAACTAATATCTCTATTAAACCTCAGCTCCTCGTTTACTTTACAGGCCAGGTTATTCACCTTCTGTCTTTACTAAAGGCCTTAGCTGTTTCAATGAGCCCACACCAGCATGTCTAATGTCTTAGTGAATGATTAACTAATATCTTTATCAAACCTCAGCTCCTCGTTTACTTTACAGGCCAGGTTATTCACCTTCTGTCTTTACTAAAGGCCTTAGCTGTTTCAATGAGCCCACACCAGCATGTCTAATGTCTTAGTGAATGATTAACTAATATCTCTATTAAACCTCAGCTCCTCGTTTACTTTACAGGCCAGGTTATTCACCTTCTGTCTTTACTAAAGGCCTTAGCTGTTTCAATGAGCCCACACCAGCATGTCTAATGTCTTAGTGAATGATTAACTAATATCTCTATTAAACCTCAGCTCCTCGTTTACTTTCCAGGCCAGGTTATTCACCTTCTGTCTTTACTAAAGGCCTTAGCTGTTTGAATTTAACAAGGGGTTCGCTCTGTCCATGTGAAACTCAATTTAAATGTAAAACAATAAAATAAGAGTGGAGACACTTCTGGTTATCTTCATCACACAACAATATAACACAAAGAGAGATTTCCCATGATCCTTCAGGCAACGCGTTGAAGTGTCTCACACAAAGTCAATTATGGCGTGCGATGGCTCTCTGCATATGAGGCGTCTGGAGGGTTTAGATAGTAAAATGATCAACACCAAGGCCTGGCAGTCCATGAAGGCCTATGCAAATAATGTTCCTTCCAATTTCCCTGTTCAATGGGTGGCAAACCACGACCCTAGACAATGTGTTTTCACTGGTACCATTAAAGGGATATGCCCAGATATCTGTAAATTGGTATTGAAATAAGTCTTACCCAGATTCAGATTTGATTTTTGATCTAACATTCATAATTGTGTGTCCAGAAGGGGTGTTATCTGGGTGAGCATTGGCTTCCCGTTAGCCGCCTTCATTAACTTGCAGAGTTACAGCTCCTCCTGTGAGGGGTATACACTTTAATTTCCAAAGATTTCCAATATGAATGGAATAGTCGTCAGGCTATGAGAAATTGAATTGCGTCTTGTGATGGCTCGCTGCATACGCAGAGTCTGGAGGGGACAGACAAACTAGCAATGTCACGGTACGGTAGTCAAAAAACATTTGTGTTGTTTCATCTGTATTCGTCATTTGTTGCTTTATTTTCAATTCATCTTATTTTGAAATGTCAAGTGTCAGATACAGATTAAAAAGACTGTGTTGACTAAGAAAATGACTCAATGTAACTTTATACAGTACAGGGTCAGGCAGACACATCATTCTGCTGTCTGTCCTCCCTTCAACCAACACATTTAAATCGATGCAAATGGGTTGCTGATGGAAATTCACTAGTAAGTAAATCAGGGTCAAGTGTTTTCTGACCAAAAAATGACATTTATAATCTATTTCTAATAAAAGGTTTCTAGACTCTGGCTAAAGCAGGCTACTGGGCACACAGACAGACAGACGGGATGGATCGATACAGGACGCTACCAGTACAGAGGAAGCTGTTGATGGGCAACTGCAGATCAAATATGATTCACTTTAATACACATGTGTTCAAAGAAGATCATTTTTTTTTTGCTATATATACCCTCGAAAAGCTAAACCCATCTCTGTTATGGTGTTCATTTTCCTTTGTAAAATAGTCAGAAGCAATCTATAACAAAATGGTATGCCTATTTTCCTTCCTTGGGAAGGTCTGGAATTGCACTGGAATTGTTTATCTTCTAATTTTTACATATTCTGGCTAAGCGCACCACATTATGGAAATGTGGGAGCAAGAGGCTTTCTACAGAAGAGAATGCCATGGCACAATAAATGACAATACAGGTTAGTTTTCTGTCAGCGTGCACATGAACATTCATTTGGTTCTTCCCTTTAGGACTTTCGGATCCTAATGGACAAGGTCTTGAGGCCTCCTGGATAAGGTGGTTGTGACGACTGGGACACATCCAGACGTCCTGGGAGCATTCAGTATTTGCAAACAAGAGCCTTTGGATTACTTAATGCAAATCCAAGTGTATATGGTGCAGATCCCAGATGCAGACGCCTCATTCGTAGCAGACGGACCTACAGACTCTGCCGGTGAGTACCATCTTCAAGTCAGAGAGACAAACTATTTTATTGTATTACTCTGTAATGGTAGACTCCTCATTTATGGACTCCTAAGATTAATGTAATATGTCAATTACTTATGGCTCAATCTCAAAGGATATATTTGTTTCCACTTTCAATAGAACGTTGTCTGTATAATTTCATATGTATGTATGACTGTATACCTAGTAGCTAGTATTATCTATTGTCTGAGCATGTTGTTTCTCCAGAACCATGGGGTCCAGTCGTCTCATCTGCAGTTTCATTGGTAGGTATTCCACACAGCACTACAGTATTTATCATTATCCAGTTCAATATATTGAATTAATACAAATGTACCTGCTATAACTTTTGACAGTTGATCTCCTCCTATGTTTTTGTGATCGTGGGCGTGTGTATGATTCCTAACACAAATAGTTTAAATATTCAATAGATACAATAGTTGCAGGATAAATGCTTGTAAAAAATAGCTGAAGTATTTATTTTATTAAGTAAATAATATTTCCTCATCACCAGGTGTTGTGGTCCTCCTGTGGAAGTCACCTAGATTTTCAGGTATGTCTATTTGAACCCATTTAGGGGCCGATGACTAGTTATTATTATTATAAGTATTTAAATGTGTTTAGAACACTAGAATACAACTTGACAAACTATTCTGTGGTTTCTTTCTCCATTAAGCTGCATCCCGCATTAACCTGGCGTTGAGCGGCACGGCTATTCAGTCTTCAACCGGTTGGGGCGGGCTGGCTGAACGCGCCATCGATGGGAACACCGACCCTCTGTGGGAGCACAACAGCTGCACCGCTACCCAGTACCAGGCCAAACCATGGTGGAGGCTGGAGCTGCCTGGTGTGTACAGGGTGTCAGAGATCCAGGTCACTAATAAGAATACCTATAGGGAGAGACTCAACGGTGTGGAAATACTCATCGGGAATTCACTGGTGAACAACGGCAACGACAATCCAAGGTGAGTCACTGGTGTCTCCTACCCTACTTCCACTCAATACTGTTCAACTCCCAGTCAAAACGTTTTGGGTTTGATCCCTATTGACCTCGACCTGCTTTTAAGGGTCTTTGGATAAAAGTGTAAATTACTAAATAGCATAAAATATTATAGTCCCAGAAAAGAAGGGAACACAACCAGTGCTCTGTTCAAGTACACCTGGACACACACCAGCTACTGGAATCTGGTCTCTGATACCTTCACCAGACTACTGTATCTTCTCTCTCTGTCTCTTTTCCTCAGGTGTGCCATCATCAACGATGACCCAGGCTGCTTGACTCAGACTGTCAAGTGTTGGGGAATGGAAGGAAGGTTTATCAACTTCTACAAGTCCTTTGCTGATGCTTTGGCGTTGTGTGAGGTCAAAGTGTACGGAGGTAGGAACCCAGTCCATCATTACATGATCATCAAAGGGGGATGGGTGTACCAGTGACATTGTTGGTCAACCATCATTGGTCAAAAGTAAAATGCTGCTGTTCATTATAGCTCAACTGGTAGAGCATGGCATTAACACTGCCAGGGTTAGGGGTTTGATTCCCAGTCCGGGCTACCTATTATTATAATGTATGCACCGGCAGTATTATAAGACAATTTGGGTAAAAGCATCCACCAAAGCACAATCTGCATACAGTGTTTTCAACCTGTGGTACACGTACCACTGGTGGTACATGAGGGTACTGCAGGTGGTCTGTGGGATTTATTTTTTAAATAGAAAAATTTACAATAGAAAAATGAATATAGATCATTTAAAATACATTTATTCAGTAAATAAAGTATATGGTATGTTATTTTTTTTTTAAAGGAGTCGCTTTGTATAGTCACTTTTTTGCATTATAAGGTTTTCCATTGATGTTTTGTATTGATTTGGTTTTGCTGAATATACATAAAAGGGAGCACAAGCAGCGTTGCTGACTTCTTATTTCCACTGTCTCCCACTGGCCAGGGCCTTCTTGCAGTAATACTTGTGTATAAAGGGTTTGCTGGCACTCTTTGCTCAGCCACTGCATTTGTATTTATCTATTTTCTACCGTTTGCATCTGAGGTGGTCCAAGAAAGGTCTTGATGACAATTTAGTGGTCCACCTAAAGTCAAAGGTTGGCACCACTGATCTACATGACTGTTCTGTATTGTGATATTTCAGAGTGACGTATCAAAGTAAGTTGTTTTCTGTATGGTCCAAGACACCTCATAGCCCTTCACATCAGTTGAGTTCAAGTGTGCTGAGATTAGACTGTGCCGGTTCCTTTTTGAGAGAAAGAACTGCCAAGTGTCTGAAGATGTTACTTTGCCCTTAAAATGGATGTGTTTAAAAACATCCCACACTGATTGGCGATTAATTACATGCCGCTTATAATGCTTTCTGAAATTGAAAAGTGTCTGCTAAGTGTCTAAATAGTGGGTAGGGATTAGGTGTGTTACTCTAATACTTAGAGGGGACTTACTGTGCTGAGAGTAGAACTCCCTCAACACCACACTATCAATTGTTTACCCAGAGCTCGCTGCACCCTCCATGAGCATTCAGGAGATGGGGAGGAACATCACACTGGTGGGGACACAGCTGTGCTGGTCAGACGCCCTGCTCTACTGCAGAGACTCTCACTGGGACCTGCTGAGCCTCATGGGCCCAGAAGACCAGGAGATGATTGATGAGCTGGTGGCTCGCGCCCCCTTCCCACTAACCAGCCACCTCTGGGTGGGCCTGCGCAGGTACTGGCCAGACCTTGGTGTCTATCAGGCAATCAAGTCTGACTTTATGATCATCTGTCCGTCCATCACTTTGTCTTATAAAAATACCATGAAAATAACAAAAGCTAAATATTTGGCCACATTATTCTTCCTTCCACCCAGGTAACTCTTTAATCTCTTTCAATGTTGGTAGGTCTCTTTTAGGAAGCTCCTGGTTTTGGATGTCTGGTGACCCGATGGTCTTCAGCCAATGGGACGAAGGTTCGCAACATTCCAGCCCCTGTGGGGGCGTGTCCAGCGTGGAACCTTCCACATGGAGGCCACGCTCTTGTGAAGAACATCTTAACTTCATCTGTTTTACAGGTTGGTGTCCAGCCTATAGAGCCATTACAAGTTCTTTATAAAGCCAAATATGCTTCACCTTCTGTGAAGGCATGCACCAGCTTGCATATGCTACCTGCACAAGGGACTCTCAGTTAAGATCTTCATGAAGTATCTCCTTTTTCAGTAAACATTTTAACATTTACAAACAGCTTTAAACAGTAAGAGGTTTGAGCTTCCTGTTTGGGAAAATATAAATCCTCGTTAGTACTACGCTCAACCTAGGAGTATGAATAAATGAAATGAGCTGTAGGTCTTTTCAGCCACTTTCATTACATTTCTTATATTTCTATTTATGCAGGTCCGACAGAAGGAGTGAACAAGTTGCGCTTCTATACTTCCACAAGAGAGAATCAAATTCGCTGCACCTAATTGGCCTCACTGGGGAAAAAAGCTGCTGATTCTGAAGATGACCTGAGTAGTGAAGTTTCTGAATGCTGTAGCTCAGAGTGTGTCTGAGGTAGCTAGCTAGTTCTGCATTCCGTCATTATGGGATTTGTGACACATTGTGTGCTAGAATAGCATATTGGATGCATTTACTTTAGTATATAATCAATGAACTTATTTTTGAGCATAGGTAGTTGTGTCATGCATCAATCTTAAATTTGAAATGTGGATATTCTGAGTCCACAATACTATCAAAAGACTTGATAAAGTATCTATTGGCTTTTATCTGTCTGGCTGGCTGTCTGGCCTAGTTGATTTGGAAATGATATCCAAAGTAGGATTTTATCTTAAACTCTGATTTATTAGGTTGTATTAAGGTAATTGAAGTGGGGGTTATATTTATTCATTGATTAGGATGTTCAAAGTAGTTCAAACTCAGAGATACACCATTTGAGATTGTGTGAAGTGTAACAAATGTTTTCCAGTTAATCTTTAGATACACATATACATACAGTCTGTCTGTATATATGTGTTTTAATAATGTCAAATCTCTTTTTCCAGATTTGAATGTGCTGGTTTGTCTTACTTTTGCATATAAATGTAACGTAGCTAATGTTTGCTTGCTAGTGTTATCTTAATATTATTGCCCCAAAAAACAACAATATACATACCTGTATAAATAAATGACATAAGTTGCCCCGCTGTAGTTAGCCCATCCAGACAGCCCTGTAACACATGGCCAGTCAAGGTAGCAGCCCAGGCCTCCGGTCTCCAGGATGGAAGGGGGAGGTGGGTTGGTGGGTCACACTGGGCAGGTGTGGGGACAATGGTTTTATTTTAATTTCTTATTTTAGGTATGGTAAAGAGTGTGTTGTTTTAGTTGGGTATGGTAACCCTGGTCAGTGTCAGGTTTATGTATTTTGTTTTATGGAGTGTGTGTTAGTGGTTATTAGTGGGGGGAAAGTAGGCATCGGCTGGGGATTTTCCCCAGCCTCAATTTGGTGTTGGGGGTTTGTGGAGTGGGTGTGGTCGATGGCTGGTTGAAGCAGCCTCACCTGGCCGAGTCAGACTGATTGGACTCTGGGGCTGGGTGAAGCTGCACATCTGTTGTACATTGAGTAATCAGTGTGCACAGGTTAAGCCAGCCATCGCCACACACACTCAGGGAGATGTCCTACATGGCAACATGGATCACTGTCTTCATGTCTCATTGTCTGCAAACTCTTCAATAAAGCGGCTTTCAACATTAGCATCCTGTGTCCTTGTGTCTGGAAGAGTCTAGAAAAGCCACCTAGGTGGTCTGTAGCCACCGACATTGCTACAGATACATTTATCAGATGGAATTCTAAATACACCAGTTTTATGGTCTCCCCACCCAAGGAATGTATTTGAACCTTTACTACATTTACCAAATCCCATTCTGCTATGTTTTGTTATCCGAAAATCTAATCAAAACCAAAACAATGAATTCCTAGTTGCAATGTATTCAATCAAGACAGAGCTATAGTAGAATAACAAGGTCATCTATTAAGATAACTACACTGCTTATCTTTTATGGAAGATAGTATAATAGCCGTATACCTGTGGAGAGAGACTAAGATGTGGTCATAATGTGAGCACGACTATGTGTCATTACAATAACAGTAAAAGTGATGTGTGTAGTGAAGTCACACTATGGGAACTATGGGATCTGAATATGTGTTTGGGTAGTGGGACCGTGTCAGTCATAGTAAGACTCAGTTAGTCTCTTGACCTCAGGGTTCAGAGGATAGCCTGGCATCATAGAGCCAGAGTCTAGCGTCATGGAGATGATATGTGGTGGTGGTGGAGGAGTGCTCGGGTCAGGTAGTGATAAGGGGACTCAGGGAGCCAATGTGGTTCATCAATTATATGAAATATTTCTGTTGTGTCGGATAGGCACTTTTGTATGCTCTGACCATATAGTAATGAAACTATATGTCCTTTTAGCTGTATATGTTTTAGGACCTAATCTTAATTGTTCTTTATGTTTTGCTGTAAAATGATTTGCCGTAGCAGGGAAAATAAAGATTGATCTACTGTACCCATGCCCTGGTAGGCCTATATACAAGTAGCAGACCGGTCATAAGTGAGTGACATCTGTGGCAAACAATAAAGCCATTTTTAAATAGCATTTTATCATATTAAATAGCATATTTTCTGCCGCGATAGTCTCAACACATAAATCAATGGTGATGACGTAGGGTTCAAGTTTTTCAGGTCAGCCAGTTGCACTGACGTCATCTAACCAGCTGATGGTGCTACAGTGCACCTTTTTCTAGTGTTTCATCAATTCAATTGGTTTAATATTCTCAAGACGTTTAAATGTTTAATGTAGGCCTATAGCTTCATTCTCCACGTTACTACCTAGAGTTAAATTAATCAGACATTATCCATACTCCACACTCCATAATACAGCAGTGTTGGCATTTAACAAATTGTAGGTCTGGAAACAACTATGTTATTGTATTTAGTCAGCACTATTATAGGCCAACAGTTATGAAGGCTATTTGTATAGGACTGCTGTGTTGGTGGTTGCATTTTTATTGTTTTATATCGTGGTGATCATCGTTTTGATGTTCTAATACACACACACACAAACACACACACATGCTTCTTAATCATGTCTATATTGATGCAACACACACACACACACACACACACACTCACACACACACACACACACATACACACATTCATCTTAATCATGTCTATACTCATGCAACACATACACACACACACACACTTACACACACACACATACACACATTTATCTTAATCATGTCTATACTCATGCAACACACACACACAAACACTCACACACACACACACACACACACACACACACACACGAGTCTGTAGAGGCAGAAGAGCCGAACTGTAGGCCTGGAAACAACTATGTTCATATATTTAGTCAGCACTATTATAGGCCTACAGTTATGAAGCCTATTTGTAAAGGACTGCTGTGTTGGTGGTTGCATTTTTATTTATTTATTGCGGTGATCATCGTTTTGATGTTTGCGAATGCAGCTTAATAATCATGTCTATAATGATGCAACACACACACACACATACAGAGAACACACACACACACACACAGAACACACCCACCCACACACACACACGCAGGCGCACACACGCACACGCACGCACACACACACACACACACACACACACACACACCCCAAACTCGGAGCGCTGCTTCCTCTACTTCCTACTCTGACTGAATCCGCTGTCTGCTGCTCTCATAGCTCTGCTGCTCGTGTGTGCACTGTGCGCGTGCACGCCGGGGCGAGTTCCTGCAGCGAGCGTAGCGGCAATAAACAGATCTGTTCTCTCTTCTTCTTCTTTTGTTGAATGTTGGATCGGGGCTGGATGAATAGTATTCGGGGAAGCCCCGGAAACCAGCGTCGATCCACGCCGATGAATCCCAGTTCCAGTCGCAAATAACCACTACATCTCACCATTTTAGAGAAGTTATAGTGCAACTATTCAATTGTTTTCCACTGTGAACCAACAGAGAGAGAGAGAGAGAGAGAGAGAGAGAGAGAGAGAGAGAGAGAGAGAGAGAGAGATTTATTGTGGCTGTTTGCCTTCATTCATGTTATTTTGTAAAGATTTAATGTGTTATTGTGTGTTGTTTTATTTTAAGGGATATATGCTATTGTATGTGTTGTTAATGTCTATTTGACAAGCATATACAATGTAATATTTGTCTATTTGTAGGCCTAAAGCCTAATTCACGTAGTCCTGTAAATAACTATGTTCATATATTTAGTCAGCACTATTATAGGCATACAGTTATGAATCCTATTTGTAGGACTACTGTATTGATGGTTGCATTTTAATTTTTTTATATCCTGATCAGAATCATTTTGATGTCCTAGTATGTACGTTGTGTATGAAGCTTAATAATCATGTCTACATTGATGCTATACATACACAAACACACAACATATGTATGTGTGTGTGCGTGTGTGTGGGTGTGTGTGTATTTCTGTAATACCTGCCTGTAAAGGCCGTAACAAGAGGAAGAAGGAAAAAAACATAAGAATCCAACAGAACAAGATGACTCATTGAAGAGAAATGAATGAAGAAAATAACCCTGTCTATTATAGAAACATAACCCATTATAAATGATTACATTACATATACTGTACTGTTCACTGTCTGTTTTCTCCTCAACACATTTCATAACCTTTAATGCTAGAACATCAAAAGTTCCCCCCCCCCCCCCCCCCCCCCCCCGCCCCCCAGGCAGACTGGGGCAGAAACTAGGGAATTTAAATACATGTGTGTTTGTGTGTGTGTGTGTGTGTGTGTGTGTTTTACGTGGGTAAATTACAGCTCAGACATTTGAATATTGACAGCATTACATTGTTGCATGGTTTCTTGGTGTTGATGTGTGTATGTGTGGGTGTTTGTGTGTCCAGTGATGTGTGTGTGATGATTTGAAGATCACTGACAATCTTCAGTGGTTAAAATCAGTAAATATATGTAAGTTAAATATGCATTTAATGTGACTATGGTAAAAATTAGTGCATATTATGATTTTGGTGCAATAAATGTAGGCTACTGATAACAAAACAAACACACTGCATCCATTTTAACAAACAACAAATATTTATGATACGATGTGGGCGTAATGAAGTTAATATTACAATGGTTTGTCCTCGTTCTGAATGAAAGGTTGCTGTTTGTGCACAGGTCCAAGTCAAGTCTCAAGACTTTTATGGTTAGAATGTTTTATTTATTCATTACAGATACTGATTATGTAAATCCCTGTAGGCAAACATGTTGGGAAACTACAAATACGAAGGACTCTGATAGAGGAGGAAGGGAGACAAAGCGAGCGATAGCGAGAGGGGAGGGAGGTTAATATATGGATATATATTTGCATTTGGTCGAGGCATCTGAAAACACTGAGTGTGTCACGGCTTGTGCAGGGAGGTGAACCCAAATGCAGACATCAGACTCAGAGGGGTGGGTGCAAAAGGAAGCTTTACTTCATGTACACAGACAGAAACAAACCTCCAACAAACGAGGAGCCGACAAACTGGGGCAGAAACTAGGGAACGTGTGTGTGTGTGCGTGCGTGTGTGTGTGTGTGTGTGTGTGTGCGTATGTGTGTGTGTGTGTGTGTGTATGTGTGTGCGTGTGTGTGTGTGTGTCAATATATTTATATATTTGCATTTGGTCGAGGCATCTTAAAACACAGAGTGTGTCAAAGCTTGAGCAGGGAGGTGAACTGTTGGATGTGAGCTAATGTTGGATGACTCTAACAACCTCCCCCATGACAGAGGGACCTTGACCCCATGACCCTAGACTCTGGCTCTATGATGCTAGGCTATCCTCTGAACCCTGAGGTCAAGAGACTTAGGCCCAATCCCAGTTCACTCCTTACCCTTACCACATAACACACACACACACACACATTATTAAATCTAGTTGGATTTGTAACTAAATAAAACACCTAGGGGTGGGTTAACCTACGTTTGAAAATAAATTCACATTTTTGCGTTTCATAATATTATGTTTATGTGGGTCGCAAATGCAGCTTAATAATCATGTCTATATAGATGCAACACAAACACACCCACAAGCACACACACATACACACACACACACACACCAAACTTCCTACTCTGACTGAATCCGCTGTCTGCTGCTCTCATAGCTCTGCTGCTCGTGTGTGCACTGTGCTGGTTTGGTGTTGGTATGGTTTTGGGGTGGGGTTAAGGTGGTGTTGGTGTTGGGGAGGTGTTAGGGTGCTGTTTGGGATGGGGTGGTGTTGGGGTGGTATGGGGGTGGTGTTGGTGTTGGGGTAAGCGTGGTGTTGAAGTGGTTTTGGTGTTGGGGTGGTGTTTTGGTGGAGTTAGGGTGCTGTTGGGGTGGTGTTGGTGTTAGGGTGTGGGTGGTGTTGAAGTGGTGTTGATGTTGGGGTGGTGTTAGTGTTGGAGTGGTGAGGTGTTGGGGTACTTTTGAGGTAGTGTTGGTGTTGGGGTGGTGTTTATGTTGGGATGGGGTTGGGGTGGTGTTGGGGTGATGTATGTGTTTGTGTGGTGTGGTGTAGGGGTGGTGTTGGTGTTGGGGTGGTGTTGGTGTTTGTGATGGGGTGGTGTTGGTGTTTGGTTGGTGTTGGGGTGGTGTTGGGGTGGTGTTGGTGTTTGTGTTTGGTTGGGGTTTGGGGTGTGTTGGTGTTAAGGTGGTGTTGGTGTTGGGGTGGTGTTGGGGTGGAGTTGGGGTGGTGTTGGTGTTGGGGTGGTGTTACGTTGGGGTAGTGTTGGGGTGGTGTTGGTGTTGGGGTGGTGTGGTGTTGGGGTGGTGTTGGGGTTGGGGTTAAGGTGGAGTTGGGGTGGAGTTGGGTTGGTGTTGGGGTTGGGGTGGTGTTGGGGTGGGGTGGGGTTGGGGTTGGGGTGGTTTTGGGGTGGTGTTGGTTTTGGCGTGGTGTTGGTGTTGGGGTGGTGTCGGTGTTGGGGTGGTGTGGTGTTGGGGTGGTGTATGGGTTGGGGTGGAGTTGGGGTGGAGTTGGGTTGGTGTTGGGGTTGGGGTGGTGTTGGGGTGTGGTGGGGTTGGGGTTGGGGTTGGGGTGGTTTTGGGGTTGTGTTGGTTTTGGGGTGGTGTTGGTGTTGGGGTGGGGGTGGTGTTGAAGTGGTGTTGTGTTGGGGTGGTGTTGGTGTTGGGGTGGCGTTGGTGTTGGGTGGAATTGGGGTGGTGTTGGGGTGGTGTTAGGGTGGTGTTGGTGTTAGAGTGGTGTCCGGGTGGTGTTTGTTTAGGGATGGTGTTGGTGGTGTTGGGTGGTATTGGGGTTAGGGTTAGGGTTAGTACGGATAGTAGTACGGATAGTAGTTGGATATGTACTATTTGTGTTGAAAATTGTGGGTGACTTATAGGTCACCGACACTTGGCAGTAAGCTAGGGCCCCGGGGTCTTTTGTATATGAAAGAGGACCTCGACAACATGTAAGGTTATTAATGTTGTGCTTCTAGCCCAACCGGAAGGTATTTAAATGGCCGCGTCAGAGGCCTACACAACAGGCTCCTATGGAAGGCCCTAGAATGACTTTGCATAAAGCTAGAGCCCTGTGGTCTTTTCCATAGTTAAGGGGACCTCCACTACATGTGAGATTATCAATTTGATCAATTTTGATTTAAAAATACGAAGGAGGGAGGGAGAGAGAGAGAGAGAGAGAGAGAGAAAGAGAGAGAGAGAGAGAGAGAGAGAGAGAGAGAGAGAGAGAGAGAGAGAGAGAGATTTATTGTGGCTGTTTGCCTTCATTCATGTTATTTTGTAAAGATTTAATGTGTTATTGTGTGTTGTTTTATTTTAAGGGATATATGCTATTGTATGTGTTGTTAATGTCTATTTGACAAGCATATACAATGTAATATTTGTCTATTTGTAGGCCTAAAGCCTAATTCACGTAGTCCTGTAAATAACTATGTTCATATATTTAGTCAGCACTATTATAGGCATACAGTTATGAATCCTATTTGTAGGACTACTGTATTGATGGTTGCATTTTAATTTTTTTATATCCTGATCAGAATCATTTTGATGTCCTAGTATGTACGTTGTGTATGAAGCTTAATAATCATGTCTACATTGATGCTATACATACACAAACACACAACATATGTATGTGTGTGTGCGTGTGTGTGGGTGTGTGTGTATTTCTGTAATACCTGCCTGTAAAGGCCGTAACAAGAGGAAGAAGGAAAAAAACATAAGAATCCAACAGAACAAGATGACTCATTGAAGAGAAATGAATGAAGAAAATAACCCTGTCTATTATAGAAACATAACCCATTATAAATGATTACATTACATATACTGTACTGTTCACTGTCTGTTTTCTCCTCAACACATTTCATAACCTTTAATGCTAGAACATCAAAAGTTCTCCCCCCCCCCCCCCCCCCCCCCCCCCCGCCCCCCAGGCAGACTGGGGCAGAAACTAGGGAATTTAAATACATGTGTGTTTGTGTGTGTGTGTGTGTGTGTGTGTGTTTTACGTGGGTAAATTACAGCTCAGACATTTGAATATTGACAGCATTACATTGTTGCATGGTTTCTTGGTGTTGATGTGTGTATGTGTGGGTGTTTGTGTGTCCAGTGATGTGTGTGTGATGATTTGAAGATCACTGACAATCTTCAGTGGTTAAAATCAGTAAATATATGTAAGTTAAATATGCATTTAATGTGACTATGGTAAAAATTAGTGCATATTATGATTTTGGTGCAATAAATGTAGGCTACTGATAACAAAACAAACACACTGCATCCATTTTAACAAACAACAAATATTTATGATACGATGTGGGCGTAATGAAGTTAATATTACAATGGTTTGTCCTCGTTCTGAATGAAAGGTTGCTGTTTGTGCACAGGTCCAAGTCAAGTCTCAAGACTTTTATGGTTAGAATGTTTTATTTATTCATTACAGATACTGATTATGTAAATCCCTGTAGGCAAACATGTTGGGAAACTACAAATACGAAGGACTCTGATAGAGGAGGAAGGGAGACAAAGCGAGCGATAGCGAGAGGGGAGGGAGGTTAATATATGGATATATATTTGCATTTGGTCGAGGCATCTGAAAACACTGAGTGTGTCACGGCTTGTGCAGGGAGGTGAACCCAAATGCAGACATCAGACTCAGAGGGGTGGGTGCAAAAGGAAGCTTTACTTCATGTACACAGACAGAAACAAACCTCCAACAAACGAGGAGCCGACAAACTGGGGCAGAAACTAGGGAACGTGTGTGTGTGTGCGTGCGTGTGTGTGTGTGTGTGTGTGTGTGCGTATGTGTGTGTGTGTGTGTGTGTATGTGTGTGCGTGTGTGTGTGTGTGTCAATATATTTATATATTTGCATTTGGTCGAGGCATCTTAAAACACAGAGTGTGTCAAAGCTTGAGCAGGGAGGTGAACTGTTGGATGTGAGCTAATGTTGGATGACTCTAACAACCTCCCCCATGACAGAGGGACCTTGACCCCATGACCCTAGACTCTGGCTCTATGATGCTAGGCTATCCTCTGAACCCTGAGGTCAAGAGACTTAGGCCCAATCCCAGTTCACTCCTTACCCTTACCACATAACACACACACAACACACACATTATTAAATCTAGTTGGATTTGTAACTAAATAAAACACCTAGGGGTGGGTTAACCTACGTTTGAAAATAAATTCACATTTTTGCGTTTCATAATATTATGTTTATGTGGGTCGCAAATGCAGCTTAATAATCATGTCTATATAGATGCAACACAAACACACCCACAAGCACACACACATACACACACACACACACACCAAACTTCCTACTCTGACTGAATCCGCTGTCTGCTGCTCTCATAGCTCTGCTGCTCGTGTGTGCACTGTGCTGGTTTGGTGTTGGTATGGTTTTGGGGTGGGGTTAAGGTGGTGTTGGTGTTGGGGAGGTGTTAGGGTGCTGTTTGGGATGGGGTGGTGTTGGGGTGGTATGGGGGTGGTGTTGGTGTTGGGGTAAGCGTGGTGTTGAAGTGGTTTTGGTGTTGGGGTGGTGTTTTGGTGGAGTTAGGGTGCTGTTGGGGTGGTGTTGGTGTTAGGGTGTGGGTGGTGTTGAAGTGGTGTTGATGTTGGGGTGGTGTTAGTGTTGGAGTGGTGAGGTGTTGGGGTACTTTTGAGGTAGTGTTGGTGTTGGGGTGGTGTTTATGTTGGGATGGGGTTGGGGTGGTGTTGGGGTGATGTATGTGTTTGTGTGGTGTGGTGTAGGGGTGGTGTTGGTGTTGGGGTGGTGTTGGTGTTTGTGATGGGGTGGTGTTGGTGTTTGGTTGGTGTTGGGGTGGTGTTGGGGTGGTGTTGGTGTTTGTGTTTGGTTGGGGTTTGGGGTGTGTTGGTGTTAAGGTGGTGTTGGTGTTGGGGTGGTGTTGGGGTGGAGTTGGGGTGGTGTTGGTGTTGGGGTGGTGTTACGTTGGGGTAGTGTTGGGGTGGTGTTGGTGTTGGGGTGGTGTGGTGTTGGGGTGGTGTTGGGGTTGGGGTTAAGGTGGAGTTGGGGTGGAGTTGGGTTGGTGTTGGGGTTGGGGTGGTGTTGGGGTGGGGTGGGGTTGGGGTTGGGGTGGTTTTGGGGTGGTGTTGGTTTTGGCGTGGTGTTGGTGTTGGGGTGGTGTCGGTGTTGGGGTGGTGTGGTGTTGGGGTGGTGTATGGGTTGGGGTGGAGTTGGGGTGGAGTTGGGTTGGTGTTGGGGTTGGGGTGGTGTTGGGGTGTGGTGGGGTTGGGGTTGGGGTTGGGGTGGTTTTGGGGTTGTGTTGGTTTTGGGGTGGTGTTGGTGTTGGGGTGGGGGTGGTGTTGAAGTGGTGTTGTGTTGGGGTGGTGTTGGTGTTGGGGTGGCGTTGGTGTTGGGTGGAATTGGGGTGGTGTTGGGGTGGTGTTAGGGTGGTGTTGGTGTTAGAGTGGTGTCCGGGTGGTGTTTGTTTAGGGATGGTGTTGGTGGTGTTGGGTGGTATTGGGGTTAGGGTTAGGGTTAGTACGGATAGTAGTACGGATAGTAGTTGGATATGTACTATTTGTGTTGAAAATTGTGGGTGACTTATAGGTCACCGACACTTGGCAGTAAGCTAGGGCCCCGGGGTCTTTTGTATATGAAAGAGGACCTCGACTACATGGAAGGTTATTAATGTTGTGCTTCTAGCCCAACCGGAAGGTATTTAAACGGCCGCGTCAGAGGCCTACACAACAGGCTCCTATGGAAGGCCCTAGAATGACTTTGCATAAAGCTAGAGCCCTGGGGTCTTTTCCATAGTTAAGGGGACCTCCACCACATGTGAGATTATCAATCTGGTGAATCTAGCCCAACAGGAAGTGAGTCACCCGAGCACGTGTACATTTGTCACATTGAAAAGAATGGGATATAAATATTGTTCATAAAACATCAGAGGAATGAGATATCAACTCGGGCCTGTGGTCGGTCGACCCGGGGGGGGGCCAGGGATGACTGCCTGAAAATATCAAGCACCTAGGCCCTAAGGGGGCCGCGCACCGGGCCTGTTACCTCTCCCCCTGTTATTTGACCTTTGCGGCGCCGGGGGTCAAAGGGCCCTGGTGCGGCCCCTCAAGGTCACAGGGGGCCGGGATTCGGACAGAGTATACTGGAGGGGCCCTAATAAGTGACCTAACGAACACCATCAAACTCTCCCATTCAAACCAATAGGAGAAATGGAGAGTTGCTCAAAGGTCAAATCAGCTCAGTAAAAAGAGATAGGAACTCAGGCCTGTGGTTGGTCGACCTGGGGGGGGGGGGGGGGGGGGGGGGGGGGGGGGGGGGCAAGGATGACTGTCTCTAAATTACACGCTCTCTCTCCATCTCTCTCAATTCAACTGTTTGTGTCAACGTGTGTCTCCATCAAATGGTTTATTGATTAAAAAGTAATGTGTTCATCACCCTGAACACACTAACCCTGCTTCTGTTTGGTGAACTGATGCTTACGTTAAGAGGAGGCCTCCACCACATGTAATATTATCAATCTTGTGGCTTTAGCCCAACACTAAGTGATTAAAAATGGTACATCAGAGGTCATCAGAAGATAAATTAATAGACACAATGACTTTGTAATAAGGTGGGGGGGGGGGGGGGGGGGATTCTATATGACTCTGGCTATTGAAATATACTATTTAGCCATGTGTAGGTTTCTACAACGATCGTTCGTACATTCGGGAAATATTGACACCGGTGGCCGAGTAAATTGCTACACATGGCGTTGTCCAAAAACGTTAGTGTTGGGGTGGTGTTAGTGTTGGTGTGGTGTGTGGTGTTTGGGTGAAGTTGGTGTTGGGGTGGTGTTAATGTGGGGGTTGTATGGATTTGGGGTGATGTTGGGGGGGTGTTGGTGTTGGGATGGTGTTAATGTTGTGGTGGTGGTGGGGTGGTGTTGGGGTGGAGTTGGGGTAGTGTTGTTGTTGGGGTGGTATTGGGGTGGTGTTGGTGTTGGGTGGAGTTTGGGTGGTTTTGGTGTTGGGGTTGTATGGTGTTTGAGTGGTGTTGGGGTGGTGCTGGTGATGGGTTAGTGGTGGTGTTGAAGTGGTGTTGGTGTTGGGGTGGTGTTGGGGTGGTGTTAGTGTTGGGGTGGTGATGGTGTTGGGGTAATATAGTGTTGGGGTGGTGATGGTGTTGGGTGGTATTGGGGTGGTGTTGGTGTTGGTGTTTGGGCGGTGTGGTGTGGTGTTGGGGTGATGTTGGGGTGGTGTTGGGGTGGTGGTGGTGTTGAAGTGGTGTGTGTGTTGGGGTGGTGTTGGTGTTGGGGTGGTGTTGGGTGGTGTTAGTGTTAGGCTGATGATTGTGTTGGGGTAGTGGTGTGTTGGGGTGGTGTTGGTGTTAGGTGGTGTTGGGGTGGTGTTGGTGTTGGTGTTCGGGTGGTGTTGTGTTGGGGTGGTGTTGGTGTTGGGGTGGTGTTGGAGTGTTGTTAGGGTGGTTTTGGTGTTGGAGTGGTGTCCGGGTGGTGTTGGTTTTGGGATGGTGTTGGGTGGTGTTGAGGTGATGTTGGTGTTGGGTTGTGTGTCGTTGGCAAGGTTTGGGGTGGTGTTAGGGTAGTGTTGGTGTTGGGGTGAGGGTGGTGTTGAAGTGGTGTTGGTGTTGGGATGGTGTTGGGGTGGAGTTAGGGTGGTGTTGGTGTTGGGGTGTGGGTAGTGTTGAAGTGGTGTTGGTGTTGGGGTGGTGTTGGGTGGTGTTGAGGTGGTGTTAGTGTTGGGGTGGTGAGGTGTTGGGGTAGTTTTGGGGTGGTGTTTATGTTGGGATGGTGATGGGGTTTGGGTGGTGTTGGGTTGGTGTCGGGATGGTGTTGATGTTAGGGTGGTGTAGGGGTGGTTTTGGTGTTGGGGTGTTGTGGTTTTGTGGTGGTGTTGGGTTGGTGTTGGTTTTGGGTTGGTGTTAGTGTTGGGTGGTGTTGGAGTGGTGTTGGGGTAGTGTTGGTGTTGGATTGGCGTTTGTGGTTCGGTGGTGTTGGGGTGGTGTCGGGGTGGTGTTGGTTTTGTGACGGTGTTGGTGTTGGGGTGGTGTTGGGGTAGTGTTGGTGTTGGGTGGTGTTGGGATGGTGTTGGGGTGGTGTTGGTGTTGGTGTTAGTGTTGGTGTTGGGGTGGTGTTGGGGTGGTGTTGGTTTTGTGACGGTGTTGGTGTAGGGGTGGTGTTGGGGTAGTGTTGGTGTTGGGTGGTGTTGGGATGGTGTTGGGGTGGTGTTGGTGTTGGTGTTAGTGTTGGTGTTGGGGTGGTGTTGGGGTGGAGTTAGGGTGGTGTTGGGGTGGTGTCGGGGTGGTGTTGGGGTGATGTTGGGGTGGTAATGGGGTGGTGTTGGTGTTGGGGTGGTGTTGGGGTGGTGTTGGTGTTGGTGTTAGTGTTGGTGTTGGGGTGGTGTTGGGGTGGAGTTAGGGTGGTGTTGGGGTGGTGTCGGGGTGGTGTTGGGGTGATGTTGGGGTGGTAATGGGGTGGTGTTGGTGTTGGGGTGGTGTTGGTTTTGGGGTGGTGTTGGGGTGGTGTTGGTGTTGGGGTGGTGTTGGGGTTGTGTTTGTGTTGGGGTGATGTTGGTGTTGGGGTGGTGTTGGGGTTGTGTTGGGGTTGTGTTTGTGTTGGGGTGTTGTTGGGGTGGTGTTGGTGTATGTTGGTGACGGGGTGGTGTTGGGGTGGTGTTGGTGTTGTGTTGGTGTTGGGGTGGTGTTGGTGTAGGGGTGGTGTTGGGCTGGTGTTGGGGAGTGTTGGGGTGGTGTTGGGGTTGTGTTGGTGTTGTGTTGGTGTTGTGTCGGTGTTGGGGTGGTGTTGGGGTGGTGTTGGTATTGGCGTTTGTGGTTCGGTGGTGTTGGGGTGGTGTCGGGGTGGTGTTGGTTTTGTGACGGTGTTGGTGTTGGGGTGGTGTTGGGGTAGTGTTGGTGTTGGGTGGTGTTGGGCTGGTGTTGGGCTGGTGATTGGGTGGTGTTGGGGTGGTGTTGGGGTTGTGTTGGTGTTTTGTTGGTGTTGGGGTGGTGTTGGGGTGGTGTTGGGATGGAGTTAGGGTGGTGTTGGGGTGGTGTTGGTGTTGGGCTGGTGTTGAGGTGGTGTTGGTGTTGGGGTGGTGTTGGTGTTTGGGTGGTGTCAGGGTGGTAATGGGCTGGTGTTGGTGTTGGGGTGGTGTTTATGTTGGGGTGGTGTGGTGTTGGGGTGGTGTTGGTGTTGGGGTGGTGTCAGGGTGGTAATGGGGTGGTGTTGGTGTTGGGGTGGTAACGGGGTGGTAATAGGGTGGTGTTGGTGTTGGGGTGGTGTTGGTGTTGGGTTTGGGTTGGTGTTGGGGAGGTGTTGGGTTTGTATTAGTGTTGGGGTGGTGTTGGTTTTGGGGTTGTGTTGGAGATGTGTTGGTGTTGGGGTGGTGATGGTGTTGGGGTGGTGTTGGGGTGATGTTGGTGTTGGGGTGGTGTTGGTGTTGGGGTTGTGTTGCGGTGGAGTTGAGGTGGTGTTTGGGTGGTGTTGGGGTGGATTCGGGGTTGGGGTGGTGTTGGGGTGGTATGGTGTTGGGGTGGCTTTGGGGTGTTGGGGTGGTGTTGCGCTGGTGTTTGGGTGGTGTTAGAGTTGGTGTTAGAGTTGGGGTGTTGGGGTGGTGTCAGGGTGGTTTTGGGGTTTATTTATTGTTTGGGTGGTGTTGGGGTGGTGTTGGTGTATGTTGGTGTCGGGGTGGTGTTGGGGTGGTGTTGGGGTTGTGTTTGTGTTGGGGTGGTGTTGGTATGGTGTTGGGGTTGTGTTTGTGTTGGGGTGGTGTTGGTATGGTGTTGGGGTTGTGTTTGTGTTGGGGTGGTGTTGGGGTGGTGTTGGTGTATGTTGGTGTATGTTTGTGTTGGGGTGGTGTTGGGGTGGTGTTGGTGTCGGGGTGGGGTTGGGGTGTTGTTGGGGTGGTGTTGGTGTTGTGTTGGTGTTTGGGTGGTTTTGGGGTGGTGTTGGTGTTGTGTTGGTGTTTGGGTGGTGTTGGTGTGGTGTTGGGGTTGTGTTTGTGTTGGGGTGGTGTTGGGGTGGTGTTGGTGTTTGGGTGGTGTGGTTTAGGTGTAGGTGTAAAGGTCTTTGTGGCGTCTGTGTTTATAGGTGTTTGGTTCTCCTTACCAGAGAGTGGCTCCGACAGGAAGTCGAGCCAAGACGCACATCCTGCCGGGACGGAACACTTCCTGGTCCACACTACACACGAGTTACCCCGCCTCTTCCTCCTAAACACACATATACACATATGGTGTGTGTGTATATGTGTGTATATGTGTGCTTCTGTGTGTGTGTGTGTGTGTGTGTTTGTGTGTTGGAGAATGTGTGTGTGTGTGTGAATGTGTGAATGTGTGAATGTGTGTGTGTGTGTGTGTGTGTGTGTGTGTGTGTGTTGGTGAATGTGTGTGTGTGTGGGTGTGTGGGTGTTAATGTGTGTGTGTGTGTGTGTGTGTGTGTCTGTGTGTGTGTGTGTTTGTTTGTTGGTGAATGTGTGCGTGTGTGTTTATATATGTGTGTGTGTGTGTGTGTGTTTATATATGTGTGTGTGTGTGTGTGTGTGTGTATGTGTGTCTGTGTGTGTGTGTGTGTGTGTGTGTGTGTGTGTGTGTGTGTGTCCTAGCTAGTCTAACTAGTTTCAGTCACTAAGCATGTTACTGAAACTTAAATAATTTGCCCTGACCTCAAAACCTTAAAGAATACAACAAAGAACGAAAAATGAAGTGATGAATGAAACGGGAAGTGATTGGTTATCGACCAGACATGTGACTTAAGAGCCAAGAGAAGATCGTCATAGCAACGGCCACTCACTCAAACAGCTCCTTGATGGACGTCAGTATCCGAGGTGACGAGGCCGCTGCTGACCTGGAAGCAAAACATTCACATCTGAGATGACCCCTACCTGCTGCTTAATGACCTGTCTCTGTACTGTCTAACCCCTACCTGCTCCTTAATGACCTGTCTCTGTACTGTCTAACCCCTACCTGCTCCTTAATGACCTGTCTCTGTACTGTCTAACCCCTACCTGCTCCTTAATGACCTGTCTCTGTACTGTCTAACCCCTACCTGCTCCTTAATGACCTGTCTCTGTACTGTCTAACCCCTACCTGCTCCTTAATGACCTGTCTCTGTACTGTCTAACCCCAAAACAAACACCACCCCAACATCACCCCAACACCAACACCACCCCAACACCAACACCACCCCAAAACCACCCAGACACCACCCAAACACCAACACCACCCCAACATCAACCCAACACCAACAACACCCAAACACCAACACGACCCCAACACAACCCCAACACCAACACCACCTCAACACCACCCAAACACCACCCCAACGCCAAAACCACCCTAACACCAACCCAACACCAACACCAACCCAACCCCAACACCACCCCAACACCAACACCACCCCAACTCCTCCCCAACACCACCCCAAAACCAACTCCTCCCCAGCATTACCCCAACCACAACACCACCCTAACACCACCCAAACGCCAACATCCTTAGACATGGTTAAAGGTATAATGTAACATTTCAACATTCAACTTTCTAAAAACATGTCTAACTTAATTACCTACACTTAACCATCTAATCTGCTAAAATAAGCAATTTATCAAACGTAATTTAGAAAGCCAAAGTAGCTTGTAGCTACTCACACTACTGCTACTAATCCTAGAAATGCTTGCAAACTGCATCTTGTTGTGTTGTTACTGGCACTCGTTTTAAATAAGCGACTGTTCTGAACATAAAAAATTATTGTCTAGGGTGGTGGCACTATTATCATGCTGATAATATAATAAACATACTTCCCTTTAATTTGTTGAAATGTCAATGAGTTATTTTAATTATTAGTTAGGGCCTTGTCTTTCTCTGTCTTCCTCTGTACCGTCCTCTTCAATTTGTATGCAGATTTATTAAATGGGAGAGAAATACATGGTGGCATTTCTTCCT
This sequence comes from Lota lota, assembly GCA_026745465.1. Classification (NCBI taxonomy): domain Eukaryota; kingdom Metazoa; phylum Chordata; class Actinopteri; order Gadiformes; family Lotidae; genus Lota; species Lota lota. Next base: position 254,219 of record JACYXH010000564.1, on the reverse strand, counting down.
CCATGTAGTCATTATGAATTGGTAATGAGTACCATTTTTGAATTTAGAATGTACCTCTTCCAATTATGTTTAATTCTAAGTAAAACATATACTTTTTTAACTCACATATCAGATGTGTATCTTAAAATGTGTATCTTAAAATGAATGATTATGGTCCCACTGCTACGTACCTTGCCCTGACGTCTGTCTCTACAGATCACTTTGCCCCAGCTTGAACAGGGGCATGTGAAGAGCAATGGATATTTGCAAACATTATTTGAATAGACTATTAGGTATGGCACTAAGTATACTGGAGACCGGACCTTGGCATTGCTCATTTTAGTGTCTGAGCCCCGGACGCGTCTGCCTCACACTTTGTTTCTCACACTTTCTGTGAGACTCGTCAATGCCTTGTAAGAACCCTAATGTTTGCAAAGAAGAGTGTTTGGATTACTTAAGTCTTTTCAAGTTGATCTTGTGCTGATCCTAGATTCAGACGCCTCATTCATACAGAAGGACCTACAGACTCTGCCGGTGAGTAACATCTTCAAGTCAGAGAGACAAAGTATTTAAAGATTTTTTGTATTGCTCTGTTATGGTAGACTCTTCATTTCTGGACACCTAAGATGAATGTAATTTGTCTATTACTTATATCTCCATCTCAAATTATCTATTCGTTTTCACTTTTAATAGAATGTAGAATGTATAATTTCAGATATTCTTACAGATGTACAAAATATATAACATAGGTCTCGTCGTATTAAGTTAATTTGATGATGATGATGGTTAATTCTAACCATCTAACTAGCTAAAAGAATCAAGTTATCAAATGTAATTTAGAAAGCCAAAGTGTGAGTAGCTCACTTTGAAAGTCTTTGATAAACCTAGGCTCCTAGAAATGCTTGTACTTATACACATGGTATCATCAGGGTGTATCCCTTTATTGGTAGCACTAAAACACATTGTGTAGGGTAGTGGTTTGACACTGCTGGCACTATTATCATGCTTCACATGTAATAAACAGACTTCCCTTTGATTGGTTGAGATGTCAATGAGTTGTTTTAATTACTAGCTATGGCCTTGTCTTTCTCTGTCTGCCTCTGTACCTTCCTCTGCAATTTGACATGCAAAGATATTAAATGGGAAAGAAATACATGGTGGTATTATTTTCTCCATGTATTCATTATAGATTGTTAATTAGTACCATTTTAGAATTTAGAATTTAAATTGTCCAATTATGTGTAATTCTATGTAAAACATTTATTTTTCAAACGTCGATTTTGGTTTACATGTTCAGATAGCAGATGTGTATCTTACTTTAAAATGATTATGGCCCCACTGCTACGTACCTTGCCCTGACGTCTGTCTCTACAGATCGCTTTGCACCGGCTTGAACAGGGGCATGTGAAGGGCAATGGATATTTGCTAACATTATTTGAATAGACTATTAGGTATGGCACCAAGTATACTGACGACCTGACCGTGGCATTGCTCATTTTACTGTCTACCCTCCTTGATGCGTATGCAGAGAGCCATTAGCCAAATGAAATGCCTCACACTTTGTGTGAGACACGTCAACACGTTGCACAAAGGATGAAGGGACATCTATGTGTTATATACCCTTAAATTGAGTTTCACATGGACAGGGCGAAGCCATTGTTATGTCTGACACTTCACCATATGGTACCTTTGGGAGTTGTGCTTAATCTTACATTTTATTAATTCAGTTAACGATAATCATGACGCTGTTTTGGTGCCCCGCCTGCACCAGTGGATATTTGCAAACATTATTTGAATAGACTATTAGGTATGGTACCGAGTATACTGACGACCTGACCGTGGCATTGCTCATTTTAGTGTCTGAGCCCCGGACGCGTCTGCCTCACACTTTGTGTCTCACACTTTCTGTGAGACTCGTCAATGCCTTGTAAGAACCCTAGTGTTTGCAAAGAAGAGCCTTTGGATTACTTAAGTCTTTTCAAGTTTATCTTGTGCTGATCCTAGATTCAGACGCCTCATTCATAGCAAAAGGACCTACAGATTCTGCCGGTGAGTACCATCTTCAAGTCAGAGAGACAAACTATTTTAGGAGTTTATTGTATTGCTCTGTAATGGTAGACTCCTCATTGATGGACTCCTACGATTAATGTAATATGTCAATTACTTATGGCTCCATCTATTTGTTTCTACTTTCAATAGAATGTTGTATGTATAATTTCATATGTATGTATGACTGTATACCTAGTAGGTAGTATTATCTATTGTCCGGGCATGTTGTTTCTCCAGAACCATGGGGTCCAGTCGTCTCATCTGCAGTTTCATTGGTAGGTATTCCACACAGTACTACAGTGTTTATCCTTATCCAGTTCATTATAGTTAATTAATAATAATGTATCTGCCATAACTTTTGACAGTTGACCTCCTCCTATGCTTTTGTGATCGTGGGGCATGTGTAAGATTCCTACCACGAATAGTTTGAACATTTCATAGATACAATAGTTGCAGGATAAATGCCTGTAAAAAATAGCTGAATTATTTATTTTATTAAGTAAATAGTATTTCCTCATCACCAGGTGTTGTGGTCCTCCTGTGGAAGTCACCTGGATTTTCAGGTATTTCTATGTGAACCCATTTAAGGGCCGATGACTAGTTATAATTATTATTATAAGTAGTTGTTTAGTAGTTGTTTAGAACACTAGAACGCAACTTGACAAACTATTCTGTGGTTCCACTCTCCATTAAGCTGCATCCCGTATTAACCTGGCGTTGAGCGGCACGGCTATTCAGTCTACAACCCACTCTGGCGGGATAGCTGAACGCGCCATCGATGGGAACACCGACCCTCAGTGGGAGCACAACAGCTGCACCCATACCCAGTTCCAGGCCAAACCCTGGTGGAGGCTGAAGCTGCCTGGTGTGTACAGGGTGTCAGAGATCCAGGTCACTAATAGGAATGCCTATAGGGAGTACCTCAACGGCGTGGAAATACTCATCGGGAATTCACTGGTGAATAACGGCAACGGCAATCCAAGGTGAATCCCTGGTGTCACCTACCTTACTTCCACACAATACTGTTAGACTCCCAGTCAAAACGTTCTGGGTTTGATCCCTAATGACCTCGACCTGCTTTTAAGTGTCTTTGTATAAAAGTGTAAATCACTAAATAACAGAATATTATACTCCCATAAAATAAGGGAACATAACCAGTGCCCTGCTCAAGTACACCTGGACACACACCAGCTACTGGAATCTGGTCTCTGATACCTTCACCAGACTAATGTATCTTCTCTCTCTGTCTCTTTTCCTCAGGTGTGCCATCATCAACGATAACCCAGGCTGCTTGACTCAGACTGTCAAGTGTTGGGGAATGGAAGGAAGGTTTATCAACTTCTACAAGAACTCTGATATAACAGATGCTTTGATGTTGTGTGAGGTCAAAGTGTATGGAGGTAGGAACCCTATTATAACAATGTATGCACCGACAGTATTTTAAGACACTTTGGGTAAAAGCTTCCACCAAAGCACAATCTGCATACAGTGTTTTCACCCTGTGGTACGCGTACCACTGGTGGTACACGAGGGTACTGCAAGTGGTATATGAGGGTACTGCGGGATTTTATTCTTGAAAGAGACAAATATACAATAATAGAAAAAAGAACATAGATCATTTGAAATATATTATAAATATTCAGTAAATAAAGTATTATGGCTTGTTTCATTTTTTGCATTGTAATATTTGAGTTTGCTGAATAAACACTCCAGGTGGTACATGGAATTTTAATTTTTAAATAGACAAATGTACAATAATATAAAAAATCATATATATAATTTAAAAAATATCGTAAATATTCATTAAATAGAGTATTATGGTTTGTTATTATTTTTGTTATGCTTTGTGCATTTGCTTCTTTGCAAATTAAGGTTTTCCATTAATGTTTTGTGTTGCTTTGTGTTTGCTGAATAAACACAAAGGGAGCATAAGCAGCATTGCTGACTTCTTATTTCCACTGTTTCCCACTGGCCATGGCCTTCTTGCAGTAATACTTGTGTATAAAGGGTTTGCTGGCACTCTTTGGTCAGCCACTGCATTTGTGTTTATCTATTTTCTACTGTTTGCATCTGAGGTGGTACGCGAAAGGTCTTGATGGCATTTTAGTGGTCCACCTAAAGTCAAAGGTTGGGCTTTACTGATCTACATGTATTGTGGTATTTCAGAGTAAAGTATCAAAGTAAGTTGTTTTCTGTATGGTCCAAGACACCTCAAAGCCCTTCACATCAGTTGAGTTCACTTGTGCTGAGATTAGACTGTGGTGGTTCTGTTTTTGAGAGAAAGAACTGCCAAGTGTTTGAAGGTGTTATTTGGCCCTTAAAATGTATGTGTTTAAAAACATCCCACATACTTTGGTGATTAATTAGGTGCCGCTAATTTTGCTTTCTGCAATTGAAAAGTGTCAGCAAAGTGTGTTAGCTGTGTTACTCAGATACTTGGAGGTAGATTTACAGTGCTGAGAGTAAAACTCCCTCAACACCACACTGAAAATTGTTTCCCCAGAGCTTGCTGCTCCCTCCATTAGCATTCAGGAGATGGGGAGGAACATCACTCTGATGGGGACACGGCTGTGCTGGTCAGACGCCCTGCTCTACTGCAGAGACTCTCACTGGGACCTGCTGAGCCTCATGGGCCCAGAAGACCAGGAGATGATTGATGAGCTGGTGGCTCGCGCCCCCTTCCCACTAACCAGCCACCTCTGGGTGGGCCTGCGCAGGTACTGGCCAGACCTTGGTGTCTATCAGGCAATCAAGTCTGTCCTTATGATCATCTGTCCGTCCATCACTTTGTCTTGTCCAAAAAACATGAAAATAACACAAGCTAAATATTTGGCCACATTATTCTTCCTTCCACTCATGTAACTCTTTAATCTCTTTCAATGTTGGTAGGTCTCTTTCCGGAAACTCCTGGTTTTGGATGTCCGGTGAGCCGATGGACTTCAGCCAATGGGACGAAGGTTCACAACATTCCAGCCCCTGTGGGGGCGTGTCCAGTGTGGAACCTTCCACATGGAGGCCACGCTCTTGTGAAGAACATCTGAACTTCATCTGTTTTACAGGTTGGTGTCCAGCCTATATAGCCATTACCAGGTCCTTATAAAGCCAAATATGCTTCACCTTCTGTAAAGGCATGCACCAGCTTGAAACAGTAAGAGGTTTGAGCTTCCTATTAGGGAAAATAAAAGTCCTCATATGTACTACGCTCAACCTAGGAGTGTGAATAAATGAAATGAGCTGTAGGTCTTCTCTGCCACTTTCATTACATTTCTTATATTTATATTTCCGCAGGTCCGACAGAAGGAGTGAACCAGTTGCGCTTCTATACTTCCACAAGAGAGAATCAAATTCGCTGCACCTAATTGGCCTATCTGGGGAGCATAGCTGCTGATTCTGTAGTAGTAGTGAAGTTTCTGAATGCTGTAGCTCAGAGTGTGTCTGAGGTAGCTAACTAGTTCTGCATTCCGTCATTATGGGCATTGTAACAGGCCACATTTTGTGCTAGAATAGCATATAGGATACATTTACTTTAGTTTATATTCAGTTAACTTCTTTATGAGCAGATGTAGTTGTGTCATGCATCAATCCTTTGATCTGAAATGAGGAGATTGTGAGTTCAAGATGGTTTCAAAAGACTAAATGAAGTTTCTGTTGGCTTTTATTTATTTCTGTCTGCCTTAGCTGATTTACTAATTATATCCACACAGTAGGGTTTTATCTTAAACTCTGATTGAGTAGGTTGTTTTAATGGAATTGAAGTGGGGGTTATATTTATGTATTGATATTGACGATTCACTTTTTCCTGATGTGAATGTGCTGGTTTGTCTTTATTTTGCATATAAATGTAACATATTTAATGTTTGTTTGCTAGTGTCATCCTAATATCACTGACCTGAAGACCAATAATCTGAATGTATAAATAGATTACATAGTTTGCCCCGCTGTAGTTATCAGAAATGTTAGCAGGCTAGCTTTAGGTAACAGAGTAACATACACAGTTCTGATTCATGGCTCTCTTGGATAAGCTGTTCAATGACCATCAACCTATCCACGTAACTTTTTTGACAATATCAACGATGAAACGTGATCTCCAACCTAAACGTCAGAAGAGGTTGTTTGTAATGGTCTTTGAAAACGACCCATATGACCGTTTTAGCCCCTTATCGACTGTTTGAAGAAACAGCAATACGTCACGTATGTCAAGGTTCTGCCAAAACAAAATGGATGACAATCATTATATTCTCAGTTGAAAAAGCAACATTTAAGATAGTTACGGCAATAAAATGTGCTTTGATAACATTTCTAGTGACAAATATTCATTTTAATGTTGTCATCTTCAGTCAGTGAATGTAAAGGATGTTTAGTTTGTTAGTTAATGCAACTTTTTAAATCGTTGCCATGGTGATTCATATAGATAACGGTAACCCTGAAACAACGCAGCTTGCATGTTGTTTGAATCTTTGTATTGCGTTGTGTAACATTAGTCATCTGGGCTGCTATGTTATGTGTGTTATATGAAAGTCATGATATGTTATTTTATGTAACTGATGATGTTCTTTCAATAAAGACTTAGATTTTCGAGTGACCAACGGATAACTTTTTTCGTCTTTGGGACGGAGCAGGCCGACATGAGTTTATATCCACTTTGCTTCTGCCAAAAAATCCATTCTAAAGGTTAATTTTATAAAAACATA